>DWLI01001750.1:0-14666 GCA_018249915.1 Cecropterus dorantes dorantes | reverse complement strand
GAGCTCTACCTAACATCGATCACAAATGCGTTACGAATTTTTGGAGATTAAATTGCAATTTTTAACGTAAATGTCTCTGTTCAACGACACCTTTCATATTCAATCAAGTAAGGCAGAAATAGTCCTAGCGGTGGTACCTTGAACGTCTGATTATGAATCGTTCAACCTCCTAAGAAACATACTAAATAGTTGTAACTTCAGTCGTAAACCAATTGTATTAACAGGCTTTCCTACTTAGTGGCAAATAACAAGACAATGTATTATTCTTATTACCATACACATATACACTATTTATTCTTACCAGCAGGCAACATGATGAAAAAAGGCGTCCAACAGATAAGGAACAATGCCATGAGCGTCGCGATGGTGCGTGTGGCTCGACGCTGCAGGAGTATTATGTTTGCCCTAAAACAGTTTTTTTTTTATTTAAGGCGTATCCCACCATTGCTACCTGGCTGCGTTTTATGGCCTCTGTTTGACGGATTTTCCCTGACAGCTGAGGAAGACCTGCTCTATAATTAACTACACACGAATGTGGTTTTGTAGAAAACAATAATGAAATGCACGATTGTGTGTTTTACGTTAATATTATTCTGATAGTAGTAGTTATCATACGATAAAAAAAAAAACATATTTTTTAGGCCACAAGGCCTAAGGTTCTTTAACTAGAACGAAAAAAAGAAAACATTTTTATACTGTTTATATAAGCAGTTTAAAAATAATCGACGAATGTTCAATATTTCCGAGCGTCTAGTTTCATCAAGCCACATATGCTAAGCCAAGTCTAAATTGCAGGTAGAGACTTGTATGTTACGTTGTTACTAATATTATAAATACAAAAGTTTATCAGGTTCATCAATATACCTTTATGTGTTTGATACTCTTTCAGGCAAAAATTACTGGTGGATTTCACTAGTATTTGAGAGACAGTCTATGACATAGATTAACACGTAAGCTATACATGTTCTTGATAGACGTGACGGAAGTAGTCGAAGCCGCAGGAATAACCTAGTTTAGTAACAAATAATGATCGAAATTTGTTAGATATCTAATATGTTATTTACTAAAAATAAAACTCACAGTGAGGCGATGGGCTTAACTAAAGATTTTGCAGGAGCATCGGGTTGTGTACTATCTGGTAAGTTCAAGTGACAGCCTCTTGGAGACATAGACCTAAAATTAAAATTTTGTGTTATAAATCAAGGATATCATAAATCATAATCGGAATATAATCAAATGGATTTGCTCTTGCCTTGTTTAAAATAAAACTTTTAACGTTGTAGCAACACTCGTATTTGGTAAGGTGACTCTATTTACAAACAACTGAATGTCCTTCTTAACATAATAAATAGTTAAAGTTATTATAATAATGTATTAAAATCTAGGTTAAATTTTCAAAGGAAATAGACTTAATAATTAAATAAAAAAAGTTAATTAATAATTATTTTAAATAAAGATGAATCTTACGTGTTATTGGTTTGACTGTCGACGTTCGATGAAGACTGATAAATACACCTGCCTTTACGTAGCGTGCACTGTCCCTGAAATATTAATGTTTGCAAGAAGATTCCCAGCTAGACTAAAAAAATCAATTCCAATTCTGGCTTCAGTTCGGTACTTATCATTATGCAAGCAGAATTTATGAAAGCAGAATATTTTAAACGATTACTGTTACCTATCAGTGCAATCTCAAACTAGATAGACATTTATTGGTCTTTAACAATCAAACTTATCTAATATTTCTGTAACGGATCAGAATGCCGTCTATAATACATGGATTTTCCTAATACAAGATCATAAGATTATGAACCATTAATACCAAATATTGTATACCTCGTGTTGCTGGCGCGGCGAACGGCCTCGATGCGCTCTAATGGTTGGTGGCGCTGCAAGCGCCCGAAGGATGCGCCCGTACAGAACTACCATGGCCACAGCGGGGAGGTAGAACGAGAATACTATGCTGCTGAACACGTAGCTACATTATGGAAAAATAACTTAAATAACAATTGTTTGTTGTACCACTTGAATTTCGATTGTATGAAATAGGATTCTTCGAAGGTGCCATTTTAATTGTATATTAATAAACGACAGTAAACTACTACTACTATTTAAACATTTTTCCACTTCATCATAGTAAATTCTGGAAAAACTATATTTAGATTTTTATTCACTACAAAATACGTCTTGAATATCTTGAATATGTAATATTTGTGTTATTGTGCGAACTACGTGTACAAAATAATAATATTGGTGTAAACTTTTGCAGAACTAGAATTTGTGACAAAAACTCGAGAAGCAATTAAATAAAATAGCCATACCCAACATTAATATTAACAGTGCACGCTTTCGCCGGCTCATCTTCATGCCAATGCAGCGGCGAAGGCACAAACGCAGTCGGGAGGGCCACTGCTGCAGCAACAGGCCACACGAGCGCAGCGTACAGCCGTGCGCGTCGACTGCGCTGCGCTCGGGCCAGTGGCGCTGTGATCGCGCACCAACGCTCCCAGCCCAACACGCATATGGATAAGATAGACGCCGTGCAGCATAATACATCTAGTGTGCTCCAGCAGGCGCAAATTATGCTGTCTGTGGGTATATAATGCACACGATCAATTAGGTAGGGTAGGTATTAGGCACTTATGAACAAACTTTTATTTATAATCTATGATTCAGGTTTTAAATTGTTGCATTCCTGCTCCTAAATAATAAAGTGATGTTTTTATGCAATTAAATTAGCAAACGAGCATTGCAGGTAGGCTTGATGATAAGCATTAAAATCCATGGTAATTCGTAATGAATTTCAAAACTACTGATGACTAAGTAACTAAGTGACCAATTCCTTTAAAAAATTGTCTAAGATTACGTTGTTCCATGTTGTTTTAATAAAATTAAACAACGTAACATCTTACATCGACAAAACTTTTTATTTACATTTAGGTATGAAGTTCTATAATTGTAACTGTTATGCAATTAAATATTTCATCTAATAAACTTAACAATTTTAACGATAGTTTCTTGATTTTTTATAGACTCATGACATATACGTATTATACAAATACGTATTATATGTATACTGTATTATATAAATATAATATTATAATAAATATAGCGCACTTAGCCGAAACACGAAGAGATCTCTAGCGGCGCCAACCGGCATAACGAAGATGGCGACCAACAAATCAGCTGTTGCAAGGCTGGCCAGCGGATAATGTGCAGGTGCTCGGCGTAGTCTCCGCAATGCCATCAGCACGGCCAAATTCCCCACCAACGTGGCGATGGTGATGGTCACCATCGCTGCTGCTGCCGCACACCATCCCGTTGTGATCTCCCCCCGTGGTTGTAACGTACTCACGGTTCTTACGGATTTGGGAGAAAAACTAGCTATTTCAGTGATTCTACTACAAAAAAAAATAGATACACAAATATTGTAAAATTCTACTCGCTACAACTATTTAACCGTTATATACCATATTACTTTCTTAAAATGTTGAATGATGAAAAAAAACATCTACCAATTACATATTCTATCTATCTAATGCAATTTAAATAATTTATTTTTTATTGTTACATTGGTAAGCATTCTACCGGCTTGTTTATTTCTAATTGTTAAACAAAAAAGTACACACAATGCGAAATGTAATTCGTTAAAAATATTTGAAAACCCACCTACTTGTTTAACATTGATGAATTTTCACTTTATTCCTTCACTAGTAACAGAACATTCAATTTTACTGAACATGATTTAATTGTCAATCCAATATTTGTAAGAAACATCTCTGAGTAAAGTAAGGTGGTGCAAAAATTTTTTCGTGAAATCAAAAATGTGGGTACGTTACAAAACATTGTTAGCAAGTTTCTCTACTCAGAGCATATTATTCAGTAAAACCCTAAAATATAAACACGCGCGCATGTAAATAAAAATATAATAAAATAAATTTATAATAATTAATAAAACATATCATAATTAATATTTTTAACATATAAGGCTGAATAATGCTATGATTCATAGCCTGGAAATGACGATCGAGTTTAAAAAAACTTCGCAATCATAAAAGCGCGCGAAATCAAATAGATTACTCAAGAAAGATGGCCGCGAATTATTAAAGATAGGTTTGAAGGCTTAAGCCAAAACCATAAAAACATTTTAAATTAAAAAAAAAATCAAAAAGATATCGTGATAAAGATACCCCATAACATTAAAAAATAATAACTTCAGGTTTAGTTTCATTTTCTCGGTTTTTACTATAAAAATGTTTGTAAATAAATCTGAAGCAAAGCTTTTCTAACTGCGGTAAGTTTATTCTATTCTGCAATATCTCAAATACATATAAGAAAGAGTGCGACACGACGTATTTATTAAATATTAGGTTTGTATTTACCTTTAAAGTAAATAATAAGCAAATATTTGATTACAATATCCTAAATTTAGTTTTTAGAAGTGCTAAGTTATTTTTATTACTTGCGTTTTTCAATAAATATTTATATTTCTATATAAAATAAATTAACAAATTTATCACTTATTCCGAAAAGGTCGTGTTATTGTTCAGGAAAAAATAAAATAAAAAATATTTTAATTACTCCTTTATTGTCAATTACGGGGAAAATATTTAAAATTTCATTCTCCTCTAACATCGAATCTTACAAAGAAATGCATTTCATAAAAATAATGATAAAAATGTATTTACAATGTTACAGCTAGTTTATAACTATGTTGAATAGTTAAATTACAGGCTTCCCTAACTTACAACTAGAAGGCACGCAAGATCCAAGGATCCAATTCTTAACACAATTTGTGCCCTTTTTACAGATTTTCGAAAAATGTGCCAAATATCAGATTTTGATTACGCAGTGTTATTTTACTTTTTCAATATAAAACATTGTCGTTTAGGAAACCTTCTAATATTTCGGGAAAGTGCCATGGATTTTCAACCTTTGACCTTTCAACATGATATTCTAGTTTTTATTTAAGCCTTAGTTTTTTGTAATTATAACCATCTACAGATAAAAGTTCATTTCATACTCATTTATACCAACATTTTAACGAAATTAATTATTATTTTACCAGTCCAATACTCCAAATATGTAATAATACTTTTTCATATAACACTGGGCAATCGTATTTACAATTTGTACTTGATTTACTGTCATATTCCGGTATTTAATTATTTAATTACATTAATATTTTTATTTAACAAGAATGCATTAAAAGGAAGCACGCGTTTCTTACATTGTACCCTACTTAGTTACTAGTAATACACAATTATCACTAAAATTGTTGTAAAAGGGTACCAATCGTAATAAAATTTACCTTTTTTCATAAAAATTAACGCAAAACCTGGCTCATTGGCACATAACGATGACACAAAACAAAAATACTTAACATTTAAACTACACCTGCACTAAACTATTTTACGAAGATCAATCCTCAGTTTAAATATTATATTAAAAATGATAAAAAATATTATTTACAATAATGTAGGCGCAGTTCTCACAAAACAGACGTTATCTAGCACTTACGATAATATAATACAATGTTTTAAAAATTGGAGATTTTTTAAAAATTGAGCATAATGTGGTCCCAAGAGAATGTTCGTTAAAGCAAAGATGGAATGATGAGATCTTACTGTACGATTCGTACATAACGTACTTAAAAAAGCGAGATGACAATATAGGAACTGCTTTGCGCGGCAGTTTTGGCCAAGTCCTTTTAGAACAGCTACAAAATTCTTAGAAAAACAGAATATGTTTAGCTCCCTAAAGTCACCTCAAAACAAAAGAAAACATGGAAGCATTCTTGGAATGATTGAAATATACGGAAGATATACGAAACCTCTAATGTCTTCAATTTCAAAACTAAGATTGTCGCCCGTTATTCATAAAAAATAAAAATAAAAACTGAACTGTAAAACAAAGTCAAAGTTACAAAAGGAATGTACTAAGCAATTAAAACCTGATATAAAACAGGCGTCAATCTTAGTTTTTTTTTTATAACTTAAGCCTTAAACTAACAGTTTCTTAACGTAAAAATCTACATTACATTACAATGGATACGTGCTAAAGAATCACACATAAATAAATTCCGTTCACGTCTGTACGCAAAACAATCTCATAAGCGGAATACATATTTTCCCGTTAAAATTAATTATTTAAAACACAGTGTTATAAACAAGCAAATAAAAAACATATTTAACAACACAACAAATATTGTAAAAGATGTTAAAAGTATGATTCCGGTGTATTTTAAACCAACTTACGTCTCTTAAAAGTTAATATTTTTATTTTGCATTGACATTCAGTTTTAATAAAAAAGTACAAATTTGTACACACAGCGCTCAATAAGAATGGTAGAATATGTGACTATTGTATCATACGACATTGTCTTTTAAAGTACATCAAAAAATCTAAAAGAGGTATTTAAACCTGTAACGTTTATGAAATTCATAAGATATACACCGAAACGAATTGTCATTGGAGATTAGTTTCCTTTAGTGCACTAGGTTACATCGAGTCATGGCTGTACAAATCAGTCTATAATCTACGGCACACTAGCACCTTGAGATTTCTTTTCACCAGCAATCGTCCACATACTAATATTAATTACACTTCTTTTTTCAAAAGTTCTGAACTTGGCTGATGCACTTCTCAGCACCATAATAACTCAAAGTGCTTTCATATCATTTTGTTACGGACGAAGTGGCATATATATTTATATTACCATCCATATATCAAGTGGTTTACGACATTCAACTGAATTCATATAATTTGTTACTAGCAAAGGAATTAACGTTAAATATGAAAACGTTATCAAAGTCAGTCATCAGGGTTTCTCATCGTTTTAAAGTTAACGTAAGGAATTCGTAAGAATAATATCTTAAAGGCATTACAGTTTTTCGAAATGAATTTATATGAGCAATACATTTCATATAATTGTGAGCTTTCATATAAATCTCGTTGAAAAAAAAAACAGTTACAAATAATGGACTATGGAAGAAAGACAAATAGATTTATACTTTTGTAGGTCCAGTCGTTAAAAGAACATTTGAAATAAAATACAGCAATCAGTTTAAATGAATATATGAAAATTAATATCATGGAGTATCTTTGAAAAAAGTTTGATCAGTAACAGTTTATTTAATATTATACTTAATTCAATAAAACTTGATATATTTCGCGAACTCAGGTGATGCACTATAGAGCCCCATAACGACTCGATTTTTATTATGTTTGTCAAAACAAAGTCTCATGTTACGAACAGGAATATCGATATATTCTGATTCTATTTATTGGACTCTGAGTATTTCATTATTATTTCTGGCTGACTACCTACAAAATCTCTGTAAAACAGCGACATGACAAAACCAATAAAATTGGTAATTTTCCTATCGTACAGCACAGTTTTGTATACGAGTCTTAAATAAACCGAGCTAGGAAGCGAAGTGTGGATTGAGTGAAGTCTTGAAGCAATACTTCATTCCTCTAAATAATTTCATTCATTTGTGCGCACGACATGCGTCTTTACAGTGGCGCGTTGACAATCGTGCGAATTACATTGCTTTTTCATTTGTTTCTTATATTTAAAGTCAATGATACACACATATTTTTAACAATTTGCACTTACATAATCACTGCATTAACACAAATGAAGGTAATCACTCATATATACACGATCTTCGACGCACTCACACGCCCCATTACTTCACTTCGTGACCACTTATATATAGATAGCTTCGGTAGCGCCCTTGTTGGTCTGCTGTATGTCGTTGGGGGAGAGCGCCGCGCGGTCCGACCAGTCGGAGTGCGGCGACTGCGTGAGCGGCGTCTGCGGGGACGGCGTGGACCAGTGGTCCGGGGACTCGGGGGACGGCGTGGGGAACGTGTCGCCCATGCCCCAGCTGCCGTACAGACCTGGAAAGGATGGTGGATTTAGAATATGGTAGGACAAATCACGATCCAATTGTAGTTTTAATAGTTATTGTAATGTTGTTTCAGGTAATTATTTTTATTAAGAAAAAAAACATTGGCTTAAATAGCTGAATGTCGCCTTTTATTACACGAGCATTAATGTTCCTAGATTTGATTAGACGAACAAATACCATTAAAAGGCGTGCACCAATGCTCTGTAATTTAATGAGTAATTTACTCACATATACAAACTAATTTTAGCTTAGAATTGTTGACATATGACCTATTCTTTCATAAATATCTAAGTAACACTACAAGTTATCTATCTATCTAGTGGTAAGCTCTAACAGACATCTTTAAATTCCAATCAATTTCAAAACACCTCCCTTTCTTACTGACATATAGCAGCGCTTAACGCTGTTATAGAATAATAATTGATATGACCGCGTTGGCATTGTAGTCGAACCATAGAGGGATTTTTATATACTTTAATATATGTAGATATACTGTATACACCTACAATTGTTCCTTAGGGTCCGTCTTAAGACGTGTGAAACTATACACGGCACCATGGACTTACCTGACATGATGTTGGTGATGGCGGGGTGGTGGTTATGCTGCTGCTGGCCGAGGGCGTTCGCGTGCATCACAGCCTGCAGCTGCGCGTTGTGCTGGTTGCTTGCACCTGGATTATAAGGTATAAGTTATGAAACGGGCTCTCTCAGATATATCACAGAAAAAAATCAAACGGGTGGCACTCCGGGATTGCCAAGAAGTGAAAACTTGAATATTAACGTTGTGCGTTTATGATATTTTGAAATGGTTAGGGAATAATTTTGCTTGAATTGCTTTAATTATCAGTATAAAATTAGTATCATTTATGTGTTAAAATACAATATTCATGTATTGTGGTATCGTACACACATGAGAATTTATATTACATTACGCTGTACCACAAACACACGCATATTCGTAAACGCCCTGCGACGTCTTACGAATTGTCATTTAGGGTCACGTGATCCAGACGCGAATTTAACATTTTTTTTATCTATCACAAGAAGTGCACAACGCCGCTAAAGAAGTTTTGACTTCAAATAATCTCTTAAATGACAGTATAGATTTGGATCGTAGTACTTGTATCAAATCATGGTGTTACACCGCTATAATCACCTCAATACTAACACATTTAATAACAAAAATACTTGTGACTAAAATGTGATTTAATTAATTTAAATCGAAATGAACGTAACATATATCATAATAATAAGAAAGCCACTCACTGAGATGCGCGAGCGCAGAGTACGCGGCGGCGTCGATCTGGTGCTGGTGCGACTGGCGCAGCGCCGCCATGTGCGCAGGCGACGTGGGCAGCGACGGCCGCGACTTGCCCGGCGACGGGGAACCTGACACAACGTACGTACATATTTATAAACACTCTTCTTATTTATAACTTCCTAAACAGTGGTTGAAATTCGGCTTAATCGAGGGTCCGAGGTTCGAAACCCAGACACGCGATACCACTGATTTTTCTAAATTTATGGCACAATAATGAGTTGACAATGATGATGAACTTACTTAAACTACGCTATGATTGGGTTGTAATTATTTTTATGCCTGCTAGATTTTGATTACCATCTTTTTTAGTTATAAGTAACTAAAATCACACTGCAATTGCGTTATCAGAGTAAACATATCTTACAATGAATTACAGCTTATTATTAATTTTATTGCTTACTTCGTTTTAAAACTCCTACGAACATTTTCGAAGCATTTGTGACACTACTTTACGATAATAATTATTGTTATTATTTAAAAGTTAAAATAAAATGTGCAAAATTATTCCTAAAATATTAAGAATTTTTTGCAGACTTTTAGCTATTGTTCACTGACAGCAATTTCTAATTGGAGATATATGAAATAAACACTAACAATACAAATCGATATTCATTCATACTAGTCGGTTAGGTTAGGTGAGGTTACGGACTAATCACCTAATTCATCTAGAGTAAAGTAATAAAACTTACCAATATAAGCGTGCGGCGAGGTTGTATGGTTGCTATGTGTGGGCGAGTGGTTGGAGTATGGCGGCGACAGGGACGCTCCCAACGCCGCACTGCCGAACTGGAGTGCCTGACCCGTCTGTGGAATAAAATAATTTATTAAGAAATTGTATTAGACAGCCTACATAGAAATGGAAGAAGCTAGCCAAAAGGATTGAGTTGGCACGCCTCGTAACGGTTTAATATAGTATATTTTATTTATTAATGGTGTGTGAGGCATGCAAGTATGGGTGTTTTAAAAGCAAAAGGTCGCGTAATAACATAGGCCTTATGTAAAATATGTCTTGTCTGAAGGCATTTCATACAGACAGTAGGGGAATTACAAATATTGAATAACAAATGCTATCTGTCCTGTCTGATGGTAAGTGGCCATTGACCATGCAACATATATAAGCAACTTCATACAGTATAGGGATTTGATCTGAAGTAAATTACAGATGCGTTGCTGTCCCAAGGACTACGATGGACGCCACATATGCAAGTTAGTTAGCGTCTGTTCCACTGGAACCCTAGAAATAAGTGAGGCGGTGGTACCTCGGGCCATTCTTGTTCCACTATTTTCCACCTAACATTGACGATATGAATCTCGAAGAACGTTAGAGCCTGTCGTGACATATACATACATATGTTACCTTAACGCAGTCCTCGTAGCTGGGCGGCTGTTTGTGTTGCACGAGCTGCTCCATGCCCGCGAACTGCGCCATCGCGTTCGAGTACAGCGACGTCGCGTCGTACGGGGACGGCAGATCCTGATACAATTGCAGGTTAGTTATTGGTTATAGGTACCACTATAGAATCTTTGACGTGTATATGGCGAGTATTGGATTTAAGGCGATCGGACTTCCACCCTATTCTCTCAACATAGAACAAATAGTCAAACTGGAGGACAATTTTTTGTTTTTTGTCGACAAGTTTCGAAATCTGTTCTGGACTCCCTATCCTCTTGGCATAGACGAGAAATTAAAAACTCACAGGAGGACTTGTTTGTTTTTTGTTGACATATTTCGGAGCCTATTCAGGACCTCCACTCCTTAGAGAGGAAAATAAATTCAAAGACTAGCTGCTTTTTTGTTTCTTCGGTAGCCTTTGGACTTCCCCTTTAACAATGCCTTTAAGTATATATAGCTATGTCCATGAATAGCATGAAAAAATAAAATCTTCATAAAATAACGTAACAACATATATGTTTTATATGACAGATGGAGCAACAAAATGCTATATGTCAACAAAATAATAAAATAAGCTTATTAAATCACATTAACAATTTAACTATGCATATTAGGAAATAGTTCTCTAAAAATCAAACATAATATTACCAAATAAAATGACATATTACCTGTAAATTTTGAAGTGGTGACTCTACGGGACTCAAACTAAATCCCAAACTCTCGACACTCTGTGGCACTTCTTGCGCCACCTTCTTGTTATTCTTTTTTACACTTGGTTTCCTGTCGAACAATTAACACTTACATAAATACTTGAGTTCAGGGCAAAACATTGTTTCGTTTAATTTATTATATTTACATCCATAATAACAATTTACTAATTTTGAATGACTTTCTTGTACAATTATTCCTTCTTTCTAGTACAAACATGTCTCTGGCTCCAGTCATCTTGTCTTAAGACCGATTTAACTATAAGAAACTTCAATGTTTTTTTAATAAAAGTTCCACTTTAACTGGTCACTTACCGTCGTATCTGCGAGTGTTGCAAGTTGTTGTTGTCGTAAGCCTGTTCTTGCGGGCTGTCGGGGCCCGCTTTGGCGCGCGACTTTTTCGGCTTGCCTTTCGTGGCAGTCGCGCTGATCACGGTTGGCTGGCTGATCAGCTGCGGGTGAGGGTTTGGAGATGCTGGAAAACATAATTATATATTAAAATCAAATTGAACTTAGATGTAGACCTTATAAATTTATGTTGATGGATAACACAGGGTCGAAACGGCCCTCATATCAATCGCGTAGATTCATTTCGAGAGTTTATGCCAGTTCAAGCAGACATGTATGTGACTAAGTTTTTCTATGCTGGGACTTTCCGAGTAAATATATACCAAATTATTGATAATTTTAAACGTTAATTCATGTTTGTAACGGAGCAATAAGATGTCATTATACATTATACGTCAATTTTCTTGGTGGTTTCTTTTACTAAAAGAAACAACAGAGGCAGAAAGGCGAAAGAAGACAGGCATGTGATCTTTCGCATTTGTGCGCATGTATCCACTACATTGGGAGTTCAATGAAACGATGATATATGTCTTTAACAATCTTAAAATAATTATATTATAATAAGATATACATATTCTGCGCGACTTATCTCCAATGTACGGAAAATTTACGAGAGTTCATAACCCTGTCCTCTATTGGTAGTTTAGTATACATACACATGAGATGATGATGCTGCGGCGGTCTCGGACAGTGTTCGTCCAGTAGTCGCACGATGTCATCGTGCATCCTCTCCTGGGCCACGTCCCTCGGCAGCCTGTCCATGTGGTCTGTAATCTCCCTGTTGGCCATCGCGTCTAGAAGCGCTCGACATGCGCCGTATGAGCCTTCCCGTGCGCCCAGGAATAAGGGTGTCTCGTCCTGGAAATAAGTTAAATTAAAGTGACTGGTCTTTTTTGAAGTTATGTGAATTGCACTTCAAAATACTAAATGCATAAAAACTACTCTTTTACATTAACATTTTAGTTTGTCTGTTTGTATATAAATAAAATCCTTATAAACGGTTTATTAGAGCTTGCGTATATGTTAGAAATAACCTAAAGAGTTTTGAAATTACTTAAATATAAAGCACTTAGCAGAAACATTATAAGTCATTGGAGAGCTCAAAGTAAAATAAGGAAAGTAAGCTTAGATAGATAAGTAAGTTTAAATAGTCTAAATTCTCCTACGGAAAGGACTCTTACAAAGATTTATTTATAATATAGCAGCAGCAGCAAACAATCAGAGTCCATCTGATAATAAGTGGCTACTGTCACCCATGGACATCTAAAACCAACCTCAGATGTGATTTAACTCTTATCTAAGACACAGATGCTTTGCTTTCTTTGAGGATTAAGTTAGAAAACTTCAGATTAATTCGTCTAATATTATACGTATTAATACTAACCAAACCTAATCACACTAAACAAATCCTAAATCGAATATAATATACTCCTGCACTATAATATATGTACCTTATCGTCCTGCGCGTCTCTATTGGCCCCGTGCACGAGCAGCACGTTGACCGCGTCCACGTTGTTGACGGCGGCGGCCCAGTGCAGCGCCGTCTTGCCGCTGTTGTCCGCCGCGTTGATGTCCGCGTCCGCGTTGATCAGGTCCTCAACCATGCCTTCGATCGCCAACCTGAGATGCGAACCACGAATTGTCATGAGACGTGAATTTGGAAACCCAAATAACTTGATAATCAAAAGACTAGGGTTAAATATGTACTATTTGCTTAGGGTTTTCAATTGATAGACTTAAATTTAGATTAATAATTTTGAAAAGGATTAATTTTCTTGTCAATATGGTTTAGACTTTCTCTAAAAGAAAATTTAGAATAATGTTTTTTTTCCAACACTACAATGTTTTTCAAACAATCAAACTAACCAAATCATATGTCTAAATAAAAATAACGTGACAGACGTGATCATTCCCCAAATAGAATTATCAAGAACAAATTATACAACTATAAAACCTATGTGATCCAATAATTATCACCATCATCACTCACCTCGCAGCCAATATCAGTGGCGTGGTGCCATCGTGCATCCTGGCGTTCAGGTTAGTGGCTCTGTTCCTCAGCAGGATCTGGAAGACGCCCATGGCATCAGCCGCTACCGCCGAGTGTAATGGTGTTCGTCCAGTGTTGTCTTGGGAGTTAGCGTCTGCGCCGGCGTCTAGGAGTCGTTTGGCCGCGTCCGCTCGGGCGTATCTAGAAATTAATTGTTATATTAGTTATGGAATGGCCTTTCCTGGTTCTTGATAAGTCAGAACCCAAGTAATTCGTCGTTTGAGTGGTTGATTCATTGATCGTAAAAGGTACTTTCTACATAAACACACAACAACACAACCTAACAAACATACACAACCTAACTCTTTGTTTCATTCACTTTTTTTTCAGGCCAAAAGAAAAAACTATTATAAAATTTAACGCTATCAGAAGAAAACACATTTATGTAACTATTTGCTTTAAACTAATTTAAAATTAATTGTCTTATCTACGTGCGACATTAAAATAAATTCGACTTTCAAAAACGCACGAGAATGTCTGTGTTTGGTTAAAACTAATTAGCTATCAAACAATCATAAAAAATCATAATGGTAATAAATCCCATCTTGGGACTTGTGCTTCAGCTCCTGTCTTCAGAGGTAGAAATAGTTTTCCATTAGCAGAAGGAAACCACACTACCCACACTGGTCATGCGTGGTCACTAAACGCTTACAATCTTACATGTACTCATTAAAATGATTAAAGCGCTAACTTCTGCACTTGTTCTTGTTACTCATCCCTTTAATTCTATTAACCAATCAGTATCAGTATAGCAATAAATAAAAGCTCACCTAGCAGCAAGATGCAAGCTAGTCATTAAAATGATTAAAGCGCTAACTTTTCCACTTGTTCTTGTTACTGATCCCTTTAATTTCATTAACCAATCAGTATCAGTATAGCAATAAAAGATAAACTCACCTAGCAGCAAGATGCAAGCTGGTCTCCCCAGTCT
>DWLI01001749.1:0-14668 GCA_018249915.1 Cecropterus dorantes dorantes | reverse complement strand
AGGTATTTGACTCCCTTATAATCTTTCTACTGGTAAAGAGAGTACTCATAAATTAATATTAAAAATTATCACACTACTTTATAATATCCTGCTAATTGAAAGGAGTGTCTAGTTTCAATTGTAAAAATGATTGTAATGAAATATTTTTGTGTTCTCCTAGTAATTTTTATTTTACTAAACGCACTGGCATGTATTCAATTGTCATCGTAAATACCCAAAATATGTTGTTACAATTTAACAAGACTAGTCTATAAAATTATTAATTAATAGACAGCATGCCCTAAAATGCCTAATCATGTGGAAAAAATTAATATTACAAAATAACAATGCTTATAAAAACAAATGCAGTGCTCATTAAAAAGCTTCCAAGAACCATATGTGAGGGTATTTACCGCATTTTATCTACCACACTACTCAGTACTGATCAGAAAATATCACCATATGTAGATACTAATTTCATCTTTTTATCCATATTTCATTTTTTTTTTATTTTATTTGTTTTTTATTTTTTTTTTTATTTTCACTTACATAGTGTGTGTTTGTTTTGTTGTTATAAGTTGTTTGTCAAATGTCTTTATATTATTTATGTGCCATATAAATTTCTCATATATGTACATATGAAATGCAACAAATCTAAATATTCACAACTATTTCCTTACTACACTTATAATTTTACTCATGAAACTAAAAAAGTAAAGGATCTTTTCATTTGAGGTCCATCTATTTGACAAACACAGTTTTTTTTCTCTTTCCAGCAGATTTAGTTATCCAGAACATTAACTAGCACTATATACAGTATCTGATGTGACAGAAAATTTATCTCTCATCCTAGAATATCAGTATATGCAGACATCACTCTATACAATAAAATGTTGTGTATATTACTAGTTGTGAGCCGCAGTTTCACCCGCTACTAAATAAGAAAAAAACAAACATAATGTGATGTTATTAAGCCTATAGCCTTCCTCAATAAGTGGACTATACAACACAAAAATAATAATTTGTATGCTACATAGCTCAAACTGAAACAGCAGATTCAGAAGTCAGAAAATAAGAGAATAAAAAAAAACACTTTCTTTTTTTGGAAACTCAAGGAGGAAGCAGGCATAAATTCTATACAAATATTCCAATTGGTTTGAAAATATACTGTTAATTCTGAAGACAGAGTTTAAACCTATCTCTTGACCTTTCTTTCGCCACAAAACTTTTGAAGTTACTAGTAGCTTCTGTGGTTCAACTCTGAAAGCACCAATGCCATATTCACTTCTGACTAAATGCAGTGGTATTAAGCAGCAGCAGTGGTATTAGGGTATTTTCTTATCCAAAGCATTCTAATTTACTCCTCAGGGGTAGCCAATGTTAGGCTCTAATGTTATCTAGGATAAATATTAGATGTCCATGGGCGACAGTAGCCACTTCCCATAAGGTTGATATCATGATCCTTTGCTATATAATCTTATAATAAAAAAAACAGTAGTCGCTCATATTATTCCGAAATACTTCCGGTATACTACTAACGTCGAACCATAAAAACTATACCATCTATGAATAAAAGCACAACACTTGTAAACTTGTTGTATCACTTAGAAAATAGTGATTCTTTTTTAAATATTTAATAAATGAAATTGAGATGATAAAGCTTTCAAATTTCTTACCGCTTCCAGGAAGGAGTCCATAAATACTGAATTTGCGACTAACTCCTTCAATTCCTGAGGCGAATAACATTTTTCCAATACTAGCGATTTCTTGGGCACCCATGACCTCGTCATGAACTTAAATATACCAAATTGAGTATTTCTTGGCTTTAAAATATCCACAAAATGCACTTTTTCACTCATTTTGACGCACAAATACTATATAATTACAATATCTACAATACAAGCATGTCAATTATGGTATGATACATAAAACACTGAGTAATAACACTAATGACTAAAAAAATAACCTTTTATTTCAATAAATTAACAGAATAATAAGTTTTACATTTAAATTATAATTTTATTAACGATACAACAATAGTAAAGTATCGTTGCTCAGCGGTAAGTACGACACTACTCGAGGAAACAAACTCTGTTCATTTGATTGACAATTTGACGTAAACCGTAGTGTTGCCGCTGACTATTTTTTCGGTTTCCATACATAGGAAACAAAAACATAATGTTTAACAAAATAACATTGCATCTTCAAAATATATTAATACGTGAGATTAAAAAGTATTTTAGTTTCAATATTTATCAGTTATAGCCCCGTTTATTGAAGAATTAAATTGATTTTTAATACAATGTTGTACAATTTTATTATATCAATTTTCTCATGTATCTTCACAATTGTAGAGATTTTTTATGAGTTCTGAAATTAGGTGCCGACATAAGTGAAATATTATACATTAACTTCGCACAACGCTTAACTAACTCATATATATCTGGGGCAAGTGTTGCTACTGCAGATCTACTGTTTTTTCATTTTTTTTACTGTATACTGTAATGGTTCATTACAGTACCTATACAATAAAATTTTAATTCAAATCCATCGAGGAATGACCTTTTTTGATCGTCAAATTGCACAAACATAGATGATCTTTTTTTTTCGTCGACCAAAATTTCCCATAAAATTTGTTCAAAATGTCATTTACTGTAATTTTAGTAGTTTTCAGTACAAAATACTGCAAATTTTATACTCACAATCTGGAAGCATCGTATAGAGCAGACTCCTAAAAGACCCAAGCTAATAGCTATACAGCTATACAGCTTTTTATCAAAAATATCTGGTGATCGATCCAGATAATATATTTTCAATATAAGGCGAATTTCAATGTGAATCATTGAATACAATAAAAGATGTACAAAATGGGTTAGCAAAGCTGAATTTTATTTTTACTAAATGATAAGGACTGTCATTTGTCCTCTATTTCACTTTTCAGTATTGCCGTTTTAATGTACGGGTACTCTGCCGTAAGTCTCACATTTAATGTACTCTTTTTATTTTTTTATTTATTTATGCCACTTATAGCAATTAAATTAACGAATTCACAAACAACAACCTACCACTTACTTTACAATTTAAAAAGTGCTATTTTATATATATTCTCCGTACATACTGGCAAATGTCTTTTTTTTGGTAACATTGTACATGTTTGCACTTAATTTCCTAATTTACGCTAAATGTAAATAAAGAAAGATTATTCAAATTTCACAAATAATATAAATAATATGCCGTAGACAGTTCAGGTATGTAGCCGTTATACAAATCAACAGAATAGAACAAACTTTCTATTCTGTTGATTTTATTAACGGGATATTTTAAATAAAATATTTGTGTATTTATTATTTAACCATAAATGTCTAAGTGCATGGTTTAATATGCATTAATTTTAAAAATATATCTAACCACTATTTTGAAGTACATAGTATTTCAGAATTATGATTTTTTAACTTTAAATTAACGAAATGTACTTTATGCCGATTTAAAATTTTGGCAATTGGCCAACAATATATACCTACCTATATAGTTGTACGTATCTATTTCTTTGAACTAATAATTTACCTGTAAAATCGTAAAAATACCTACCTATTTGACAGCATTCATAAAGTATATCTTATACAATTTTAATTTAAAAATAGATTAGGTTAGGTGGGCTTACCCACAGTTCTATTTGCGTTCAAATAATCATAAATTCAAATTGTACTAACTTTGGAGAAGTTTTAAATCCATTTTCAATGAAATAAAGGTTAAATGTTACTTTAAGATAAGGACTATAATATCAATTCTTTAAATTAATTCCCAAATACAGAGCGTATTCTAAAGAATTAAGTAATTCCTTATTTTAAAGTCCGGTACATTTTTTTACAAATTCGTTATTATTATATGTATTGTTAGAAATCAGTAGTAAAATAAGTTTTAAATAATAACAAAACTTAGTTACATTTATTATGACTTGTCTATTATTTTACAAAAAACACCTCCAATTAAGATAATTAAGATAATAAGAGATATGAGTACTTTATAAGCAATGACAGTAATGAGAACCCACAACCACACCGAGCGCTGTCTGTGTGGTTCCGCCTTCACTAGAGGGAGGGACGGTTGTGGACCCAGCTAGAGGAATTGCGGCTGACCCAAGGGCACCTCCTATGAGGTACGGACCTCGGCTTAGGTCAGTTTCGCTAATGTGGGGCACTGATGATGCACGACCGATCACGCGGGGATACCTTGTGACGGTTGTGCTGTAATGGGGTCCTCGTCTCCGCCGGCGGGGGCGGGGTGTGTAGAATCTGTTGTTGAGTGCGTGTGGGGGGCGGGGAGGGGCTTCCCCTTGCCTAAGGGCGATATCTGACGTGATCTTATCGTCAGGATAGTCTAGGACGTGTCTTGCGCGTCTGAGAAGGCGCGGTGCATCCTTGTCAGGTCATATATAAGCGTTGTGTACCTTCATTTTATTATTGTTCGATCATATCGCGCGATTGTCAATGATGACATTTGTTGACATCTAAAACAGTATAGATACCTGCCTTTGCTAGTATGCACAAAGTGACAAATGTGACAAATAATTTCGGGAGTCCTACTGAAAATAAGTAGATATGTGTTTGTTTCCCGCAATAAACTAATTAAGTATATAATAAAACTCATTTCAATGTCTATTTTTTTATTACCCTCATCACAAATAAAATTATTTTCACAAAATAAATAATAACATTTTAACAAAAATATAATTACCATTTAGACATATTATGATCAACTATCACTTTATTCGTTTGACGATAAGCTTAATCCTAAAAAAATTAAACACTTCTACATTATGTTTTAATGTTACTAACAAAATAATAATATTTTTGAAAAAATAATAAAAAAATATTTTCTTTATCATGAAAACATACTTGTAGAGATGGGCCGAGTGCTAAAACCAAGTGACCGAGTACCGAATATTATTTTGCATTTTATTTCTTTTATCAAGCTGAGTAGGCTGAATAATTTGGTTTGGTTGTAGTGATATCAATCCTACCTACCTAAGCGAGTACTTAAGTAGCTACTCGGCGCATCTCCACTTGTAGCATTAGTATGTTCCTTACGTAAAGTGATTCAAACTTCCATTGACCATTTAATATCAAGACTTATTGATTTAAACTTGGAATGAGGAATAAGGACCCTTTGTTATTCCTTCAAGAATTTGGCAACTCTGCCCTCAAAAGCACAAAAGCGGCATTTTATTTGAAGTTTCGAGAAAATAACCGTTATAAAAAGTCGTGTTCTCGATATACCTACCGTTATAATTGAGAGAAGGAAAATTTTCAACCTAGATTTTTTGAATGTTTTAACTAAGTTACCGTGCGGCTTAGATCATAAGGTGCGTAATCTGGTATCCAAATACTATAAGTATTTGGATACCAGATTACAAACAAAAAATATTTTTTGTTTGTGATACCGCTTTTGCGCTTCTGAGGGTAGAACACAGAAACACACAAACAAAAAACGAAGAACACAGTAAACATGGCTATATGATAGGCATTGAGCGAATAGTGACACAAAATCGAATAGACCAGTCATTATAGGTATAGCTACAGATGCTACACATCATTTATCATCAATTCCAATCTACAAACGGTGTCATGACTCAGATCAATAATTATCAAATTAATAACTAACTAAACACTGTTATGAAGTCTACGCACTATGCTGAATATTTCTATCACACATTGTGTAGGTACATTGGGTACTGCTTTTCTGCCAAATCGAATGCGGTCACTCAAATTTTCTTTCCTTTTTTTTGTACATTTATTTGCAAATTCATTTAGGTAATACAGAAGAACCTCGATTATTCTAACTAATTGGAACTAAAGCTAGTTTGAATAATTGAAACTTGGGTTTTGGAATGAGATTATAAGGAACACTTGACCACATAATAAAAGATACATATTTATTCATTCATAAAATCGACAATTTAGTAATTGACGAACGGTGTAACACTCGTTTTTGAGCGGATACGCGTTTTTGAGGACGATGGTGGCACCGAGCAATGTATCTTTCGCGCCAACATTCGGATACAACAAGTCATCGTTCGAATAATCGGGGTTCGGATAATCGAGGTTCGACTGTACATTCAAAATCCACTTTTTATTAATATTCTTAACAAATCAAGTTTCAATGTGTGTTCAATCGACTTCTATGAATTTTTATGTGTAACGTTAATGTAAAGCTAAGCTTAATAATACTACTCGACCAAGCTAACTAGACGAACGGAAGGAATGCGGTTTCCATCCCCGGTCCCGCCTCACGCCCCACTTTCATCCTAGTACCGTCCGCACCTAAACTCCCTAATCTGTTTTGATTTTAGATAATTAAATAAATGAGCAAATATTCGTTTGTTTTACTCATTAGCCTTTGTTCCAATTTTACCCAAAATAAGTAAAAATACCGTTGTTTAAGTATAAATATATATATAAATTATTAAGACAAAAATTTAATAAAATTCACATTTTGTTGAAATCAACATTTCACAAAAAATCATTGCTATTTTATTTGTCATCAGTACCTGCGAGCTTGCGAGTGACGTCACATTTGACATCCGTCTAGTTAGCTTGGTCGACTTATGCATAACATGTGGACCCGACAGGAGGTACTGTGTGTAGGAGGCACTTACATAGGTATATACTATATATTTTTTTCTATACATAGTTTACACATATATCACATATCAACATTCGAACTCACTGAAAGTTTTATTATAATTTTTGTTGATGTATTTTTTTAATATACCTACACGTATGTTTAAAAAATAAATATATTATAAAAAATATTTTTAATATTACAAAAATATATTTTTCATTTGTTACTTTGATTATTCTGTTCATTTATTTATCTTTAATTTTTGCATGCCTATAATGAGGTTGGATTTTGATGAGTCTTTCTTTGTTTCCGTTTTCAGATTGTCATTATTACAGTATTGTGTAGATTCTTTATCATAATAGCTACCAATTTCCACACATTTCTTAATGTAGAGGTGCCACATTATGTCCGTCTTCAAACAATTTGGATTCCCAATAACTATTAACTTTGCCTTTGCTCTCGTCAATGCCACGTTAAATCGCTGAAATAACACAAAAGTTTATTAAATACATCGTGCATCGCCATACTTAAGTCATACAAAAATCGAAATCAAAAGTAGCATATTTATAAGACCAGATAAAAAAAATTAAAATCAGATACATCCGGGAAAAAAAATCATGTAAATCGGACCAGTGGTTCTTCATCGTAATTTTATATGTTAGTACAGATTGCTCACGCTTAAACAATCAAACAATATAGCTGCAATAAAATTGGTAGCTTATTATTTTTCTTTTTAAGATACCACCGGCACACTATTTCTAGTGTGAAACTTATTTCGGAGGAAGGGCGAACATCTTCGCTCTCGGGAGAATATATCTGTTGTCGGCCTCAGGTAGTCATTTTATTTATTTGAGGTTGATCGCATGTGCCGATGTGGGGCAGTAGACGCAGTAGCCAGCGCCATCAGTTGAACAACAGGCTCGTTTGCTACGTATATGTTAAAAAAATAGTGACTGTAATTTTTCACTAGTGCCAACAGATTAAGAAATTTATTTTTTGTCTCATAGACGATTTGTCGTGTTATTCGATTTTTAGTAGACCTCTTAGGTAAGCAGACATTTCTAGTGTGTTTTTGTTTCATTCATCACCTTTTAAACAGATTTCTAGGTCGACGTCTGAACTGGAAGGGGGGGGGGGTTGATATTTTTTTTTAATTCAGGATATTTGATAAATTCGCAGTAGACGAAAAAAGTTTGAGTACCAGTGATCTAGAATAATAGTGGAATAGTCTTAATTAAAATATTGTACCTAGAATAGTCCAGTTTCGTACCTTCGAATCCGTAAGAAATCCAAGTTTAACTTTTTTGGTAGAGTCGTTTCCGTTTCCACGGACTGTAGATATCAGTATGATCCTCTTCTCTTTGCCTTGAAAATTCTCCACAGACCCTACTTCGATTTGCTCTGCCCCCATGGTACTCAACCATTCTTTAATTTTTATAACCTAAAAATCATTGGATCTATTGAAATGAAATGAAATATCTTTATTTTGCATAGGCTTACGGGGGCACTTACAAATTATCAATTTTTTTTCTTACATTACCACCGGATCGGAACACGACCTCAACTGTAAAGATCCGGCAAGAAGCTCAGCGGGCTTGTCTTTTATTTGTATTACTTTTTTTTTTAACCATCTTGTTTATAACATGGGCAATAAAAGCTAGCTCCAGTATCTTGCCTTACATTGCCGTACATATTTGTATGTACTTCCTTAATATTCTTGCAGCACCGCTGCTTTAGTTTTTATCATTAAATATTTTTTCTTTACCATACAAGAGCATTAGGTACTTTATTGTTTCCTATCTAAGAATTGTAAAAGCGACTTTATTTGGAATTGTCTTAATTTTTTGGTACATATTTGTGTTTTGACTACGCATGTTTTACTGACACACTAATTTCTGTCTAAGTTGGTGTGTTCTGCTTTGAAGGGTGCGGTAAAGGACTGATACGTATAGTAAGTTTAGTCCTCAGGGATAATCAGGCATTTGTGCTGACCTTAGTACCGACTTTTATCCTATCAAAAGTTGATAATAGACGTCCCTATTCTGCAGTTGCCGCTGAGTGAATGAATTTCTCGTTTTCTACTCCCATACACAAAATCACTTTTTATCAAACAAAAATAAAACTTTTTTTTAAAGTTGGTTAAATAAGGAGACGCAATATATATTACCAAATTAATAGTAAAGCATGTGGTTTCCAATTTTACCTGTTTTGTGTAAGGTGTTATGATACCAATATCTTCCAAATTCTCGTTATATCTGTTAATTAGACGTCTTATATACACCTTTACCATTTCCAGCTCCATTTTATTGAAGTAGCTAAAATAATTAAAACTTACATCACATAACTAATTCTGGGTTGATTGCGTGAGGACATTATTTCCACATTATTTTTGTTCCATAACATAACATAATCATAATATATATACTAACATACCAATGACATACAATGTAGATGTAGCGTATGCAATAGGTCTCAGCCCAGGATCTAGGGGGACAATCCGGAGTCTATGCCTCGGTCGGCAATTTTTCAGGGCGGCAAATCCATTGCGTTCCGGTAGAAAGGTGTGGTTGCAGGTTCACTTTTATTTCCACCATTTAAGACCTCGGGACTAGCAACGCATCTTTGATTGAATTCAGATATAACTTCTTGCTCTGTATGAAGTTGCTTACATAATATTCCATGGGCAGCAGTGACCACGTACCTACCATCAGGTAAATTGCATGCTTGTTTACTACGTCAATCGTATATACCACGTGAGTATCTAAAGGTTTGATATTACTAAACTTAGAAAGTATGTTTTGTGAAAACACAAATTTTACGCAAAATTCTATGTACCTCGATGATTGTTTTTCTTGCTGCTCCTGGCCAAAAACTGCATGAAAAACTATGGCGCGGCACGTTTTTCTGCTATTCAGTATATTTGTTCGGCTAATAGATTCTTCTTTAGCACATGCCTAAAAAATAAAATAAATAGAATTATGTACCTACTTGTTAGATAAAATTAGTTCTACTAGATTTCTTCTAAATACAATAATTTGTATATATGTTATAACTTTTAAGGTACAGATTAAAAATAGTAAAACCGTTGAATTTTTATAGTATTTGCACTAGGAGACGTATTCCTTTTTCGGTTTTTCTTGAGCTTTGAAATCTTGAATACCTATTTGTTCTTGTTTTGGTGACGAGAGGACATCATCATAAAAAGGTGCAGTGGTAGTGTTCCTGGGTTATGTGGGAACTCACTAAAACCCACTCTGTAGTGCATTGTCCACCCTTGCTTACTACATAGAGGACTCCAGTATTTCCATCAGCAAGTAACCGAAGTTTTCCGAGCGCGGCGCCCGTTAGCCTAACCTAACCTAACCCGGGAAAGCAAATACGCTTATACCACACGGGTCCTTACGACAGTATGGAGAGCCACACACCGTCGTCCTTCCCGTGGTCGTTGGGTAGGCAACTAAAACACCCACTCTTGCTGCCCACAACCCCGGAACCACTCGCCTCTTACGATAGACGGGGATACAGTAACTCTGTCCTCGTTCTGAGACTACAGGGTCATAAAAAGCCTACATACCTAGTGGTATGACTCAGTCCATAGGTGGCGTTGACCACTCAACATCACATGGGTTACATCATGTGACTTAAATGCTTTTTTAATGACATTAAACGAAATAAATTTAAATTAAACTACGCTAGTACGGTGGGTATCAGACCTAATTATCACGAAGGAATTGGAATAACAAATCATGCGAAATATTAACGAACTTCTCGATATTTTCATAATAACAATTATTGAAACCATATAAAAATTACCTTACCTCTAACTTTCCTTCATAAAATTGTTCGTTTGAGATATTAAGTATATCTGCATGCGACCGAAAGTTTTTTTTCAACATAACAGTGTAGTTGGGGTCGGTTTTGCGAGCGTTGTACAGAGTGCAGTCCTTCATTAAACGTTCCATCAGCGATAAACCTGTAATTGTTAATTAAATTTTATTTAACAGCATTATTTTGTAATTAGTTAATACAGTTCAGTACTTAATTCTAAAATCTTGATAATTAATCTTTGAAGACGAACTTCATAGATGCACTGCTGAGTTTCTTCTTAGAGGGAGAAAGGCTTGTAGTTAAGTTTTTTGCGGGGGTGTGCAAATAAACTTACGAATTATCCGTTCCGAATCGAATATACTATTGGATTGGGAAATCGAATCGGATAATTCGATTTTTTTAAAAGTCGCCGAAGAATTAGAAAAATTCGAAAAAGTTCGAATAATTCGAAATTTGCTGAGTTATTCGCAATTCATCGGAAACTTTTAAATAATTCGAAATATTCGATTCGAATTTAGAATCCGATTCGATTCAAACGATATTCGCAAACCTCTAGTTATTTTTTGTACAATCATGCTGGCCAATGACAATTGATAGATTTTACACGTTTTCCCCAGACACGCAGAACTCTTTTTTTCTTATGTGTGTGGTTTGTAGACTTTCTTTAAATAGTTCGATTGCACTTACCGAAACCGTGCTTCTTAGCAAACGATGAATTTATAACTGGTCCGAGTTGCAGTGGATCACCTGAGAGGACAAGGAGTCCTGTTGGGACGAGCAGATTCCTTATAGGCAATAGGCAGAGTGGCTCAGTAGCTTGTCCTGCTTCGTCGATGAATAAATGTGTGATGTTGCCACTGTAATATTAGTAATACGAGTGTGTTTAAGACTAAAATTACAAACCTAGCAGAAAATAAACGTACAAATGTTTGAAGGATCCGCCACACTTCTACTAAGTTCTAGTTTGAAGGGACTTGTGAACGTCTCCAGGAGTATCAACAAGTTGGTCGACGACCTCACGTTGGACCCTAATATCAACTATGGTCGATTACTGATGTCCAGAGGCGGCGGCAGTCACTCACCTTCAGTATTAGAAGAAATAGCCTGGCAGATGTGAAACATCGTGTCCGTACAAGTTATATGCATAAAAGATAAGATTGCGTAATCTTAGGAACTAAATATGTATATTGCATGATGAAAATAACTGCATCTACGAACAGTACACCGCACTAAGTCGAACTAACACCGCAGCCCGCTGAGTTTTGTTAGATACTTAACGGCGCAATTATAAATAGGGTGTGGTGATCGCTACACCAACAATCAGATTACGTGCGCCTAAAGATGTTAACTAGCAAACTACAGTCAGTTTTTCAATCACAATTCGTATACAAATAAGTTAAAAGTGAAATAAATTTTTGTTCATAATGATATACGTATATCTACTATTTAATTTACGTATACTATTTTATATTTACGTGATAATTACGTAATAATCGTAATAAGGTTTCATTTGATACACATATTGTCGTGATAGTAAAAATTACGTCCCTCCCCCCACCCTTTTCACTTTATTTCCAGGCATCATTTTAAAAAAAATATACCCTATGTCACTTTCCAAACTGAGAACATTCTAATGATATGTCAAACGTCACAATCCGTGAAGACGTTACGCTGTAGCGCGTACCAAATAAATGGATATACATACAAACCAATATACATACATACATATTAAGCTCGAAAAATATTAGCCTCCTTCTGACGCAGTCGGGTAAATAGGTGTTTTACGATTAAAGATTTTATAAGAAGCTCAGAACATACTTACACATATTTTGCTGCTTGTGGCCCGTAGCAGATTGTACTAACGATGACTCTGACACCCTTCAAAGCTTGTCTCATTTGAATTTCGTAGGGAATTTTTGAATTCCGTACATAACGGTCCTTCGAATATTCTAGTAAACATTTAGGTAATGTCGACCTAGAATTATGAAATAATATTTTGTATACATCCTCAATTTGTGAGAAAATTATTATTTATTAGTACGTTTTGTACAATTATTGAAACATAACACACCAATCTCTACTCGATGAATTCCTCCGGATCAGAAACATTTCACAGGAAATTTCCGGTTTGTAATTAATCAGTTTCACTGCAACGTCATCTGCTGCCATATTTGATGGGGCACATACCATGACTTTATTTGATTCGTTCGACTTCAATACCTGGAAATATATAATAATAAAAATAGAAACTAATAGAACTAAGAAAATAGAACTAACGAATACTCAAAAGAAAATGATACAGAGAAATATACTATTTAAAAATACAAAAGGCAGTCTCATAGCTAAATAGCGATTTCTTCCAAACAAATTTATGATGGGGATGAATGATGCAGGAAGGAATAGCGTAAACTATATATTAAAGAATAAATGAAATGACAATTATACGGAATAACATTAACAATTTGGAAAAAGTTCAAGAATGATACTTTAATCATCATTAATTGCTTATCTTATTAGCGTAGTGGACTACGGTCTAAAACCTTAATATATATGAGAAGAGATCTGTGAGTTGATTTTCCTTCTGACCTGCAAAATTGCCTCCACGATGGTAGCGGTCTTCCCGGTGCCCGGAGGACCATGTAGGATGTAGGGAGCGGTGCCAGAAGTCCTGGCAACTATCCGCTCTACTGCAGCCCGCTGCTCTGCATTATTCGGAATACAAGGATTATACCACCTGGTAAAGTGAAATTTTTAAATTGATTAAATTTACACTTTAATCTAAAGGGCAATTGAGTATTTTGGCCAAAAAGTAAATACGGCCGTTCTAAAGGGTAACGCAGCCAGAATTCTTGCGTTTTTTGCAAGAAACAGCAATTAAGATTTTTTTGTTTTATCTGTAACTAGGTGTGCTACGCGGTTTTACTCATTACTAAATAAGAAAAAAAAAACAAACGTAGCGTGATGTTATATAGCCTTCCCCAATAAATGAACTATTCAATACAAAAAGAGTTTTTAAATCATGAACCAGTAGTTCCCGAAATTAACCCGTGTAACCAAACAAACTCGTATTATTACACAAACTCGTATTATTGTTAATATTAGTATGGATATTTTGGTTAGTAGATACGGCACCCGACCACATGTCGAGGGGGGCCTCGTTACAAAAAAAACATATTATATTTATTGTTCAATAAAAAATCACCTTGCTATATTTAGGTCTAAGTGATGTACTTACTACATACAACTGATTTACTTGAGTGAACCAACAGATTTACTTTCAACTATTTCCCAGGGATGTAATAAAACACGTTCGTTTACTATAAATATTAATAATTCCCGTTTAAAACAACTTACTTTAAAATATGCGCGCGTGAAGTTGGTGTTAAATTTTTCCTTGGATATATTTTTGATCTGTGAGTATGTGTCAAGATATTGTCTAATACCTCATGCATGCTTTTGTTTTGGTAGTCTGAGTATAAAAACACTAACTTGAACACTTCGTCCACTTTGGTGCTGAAATAATAGTAACATTAATACTTTGACTTAGACAGGTAATAGTTTTAATTTTATAAATGTACGATGTACGAATATTTTACTGTATGTACAATTATATGAAAGTTGTTCGTTTGAAACCACCACCAAATTTACTTTTGCGCCATAACAGCAGCGTAAAGTGTTTTCTGGTTTCCTATGAAGGGTGCGGTATAAATTAGTCCTGAAGGGTAGCAACGCATCTATAAACGACTTCATTTATGGGTGGAGATAGCCAAATACCTACCGTTGTTGCATGCTTGTTTTCTGATAAATTAATAAAGTACACAAACACCCAGACTCAGAACACAAATCTAAATTCATTATTAAGATGTCTGTCTAGCGGGGATCGACTCCGGAACCCACTGCGTTGAAATCAGTAGCTCCACCACGCCGGTTGTCAAGGGATCAATAAAACGACCAATTAATTGTAAGCTCAATGTGCGGTCGAGATCGTCCCAGTACCGCACAACCGTGACCGTGACAAGCTAGGGCGTAGCCAGGATTCTCTACAAGGACGGGCAGAACTGCAAATCGAGGCTAGTTTATCATGGTTTTTGACATCGTCTACATCAACTTTGTTGAAGTGAAACTTCTTTAGAATCATTGTGATTTCAAACCTGATGCAACGGAAAAAACGACAGGTAGAACTTGATCAGGTACCAGCAACGCATAAATAAAAGAAGACTTACTGACAATGAAATGATTC
>DWLI01001748.1:0-14672 GCA_018249915.1 Cecropterus dorantes dorantes | reverse complement strand
GAAAGTTTCTGAATATTCAAAACAATTTCGATTTCACGCGTTATTTAATTATTCACAATTTTTCGAGTGCTTTTCCTTTAAAAATAAATCAGTGTAATTTCTCTGATTCAACCAGCAAACATACTTGCGTAGATATTTTATTCACTAACTCAATCGACTAGTGAAAGAGAATTCCACTGATTGACCAGTAAAATTAAACTGGAAACAATAGAAAATCCAGTGATATTTCAATAATGGCGAATCGTTTGAATTATTCGGAGCTATGCGAATTATTCGAAATTTTTCGAATATTCGAAAAATTTTAAATATTCGTTGAATTTTGAATAATTCGTAAGTTCGAATTATTCGACTAGGTGCGATTCGAAAAATATTCGTAAATCTGTAATTAAAACCTATGTAATAAAAAAGCCCTGAATATATCACGTAAAATACCTAAAATACTTACGTTATTACTTGGACTGCGTAAAATCAGCGTCTCTACGTTTTCATAAATTCTAATAAATTCCACCACGTGATAAATAATCGAGTTTGTTATTCTAGCTGCGCGGGGCTTGTTCCGCATTGTCACAAAAAAAATATCGAGCGATAGTTGTTTTCTCAAACAACTACCTAATTCGCGAACAGATGCCAAGTAGGTCGACTTTCATTGCTGAGCCGGCGATTCTGAATTTATGTGTCCACATATTATTATTTACAATATTTACTGTTCTCCATTTATGCTTATTTTATATCCAAAAGTCTGGAAATATTCGTATGAGTATATTCTAAAGAATTATAGGGTTTCATGTTTTGCTTGTAAGTAGAATTACAAATGATAAGTTATTATATTATTACTGGAGTAGGGTGTAGTTCATGTGGAGTGGAGACTCATTCTGCGAAAAGTCAGAGATACATTTATACTGTGTAAAAAAAAATCTGAAAAACCTTTGCTATTCCTACCTACATTTATGTAAATGAATAAGATATGTGATATATGAAGTTATGTGTCGTGTTTTCCAATGTGCGTAATTGTTTTAAGAGTAAATAAAAAGAAGTTTACACGTCTTAATTATTTTGACAATTTTAGAGTCATTCATATAAACAATAGAAAGTATTTTAAAATTGCTGATTTTTTTCAAGATGGCCGCGAATTAATGAAGGTAGGTTTGAAGGCGCTTAAGCCAAGGCCGTAAAAACATTTTAAATAAAAAAAATACAATCTGAAAAGATTCTAATGATTTGTCGTATGTCAAAATTCATTGCAAGCCGTTTGCGCTGTAGCGCGTGCTACTGAAATTGACATATGTTCATACAAACATACGTACACTCGAAAAACATTACTTTCTTTAGACGAAGTCGGAAAATTGGGAGTATATACTCTAACTTTTATGTACCTAATGTTTAAAGGGTAGTGGGCTGTAGTCTGACGAAGTAACTATGGATAAAAGATTTCCCAAGATACCGATTACATTTTGAAAGAAGTAAAAAGTCTGTAATTCGAGACGTAATTCCATAATGGAACATTTAAAGGTAATCTACAATTTGAACTCGAAATAAAATAAATAGTTTTAGGAGACTATATTTTGTATGTATACTGTTTTTAAGAGGAAACTTCAATAAATAAAGCTGATATTATTTATTGAATTGCCTTCTTATTACCTTTTTGATGTATTAAAATAGAATAAAAACAGTAGAATCGTTGCTCGATGTTAATTGGTGTCTTTTTAAGATGTATGTACTTGTATCTTATTACAATAACTGCAGTATTATTAATCCTTACGACTCTGTGGCGTTCAAAGCTTCATTTTAGCCATAATGTCTAACAACTGTAAAATGATAAGCAAGCCTCGTGTATCTCCCGAACAGTTGCAAAAGTACTCACTATTTTGCTTATTAAACTAGTATAGCACTCAGGTTACAAAGATTTCGAGGAAAATCCTAACAAGTAGTCTTTGTAAGTGTCACAAGTATTCTAAGTGCAATCTTGAAAAGACCGAGTGGGCGGCGTTAAGATTACGATAGGAGTGGATCCGAGGTACCGTTTTATCACAACGGTATAAAAAGGTAACAGGAGGTCTATTCTATATACCAAATTCGAAGTTTCGTCCGTAATTTTGAGGACATTTACAACCGAACTAAATTTTATCTCTGCTTATGGATATATATATCGGACGAGATTATTTCCATTACTGGGTTGAACGATTCCGTAATAAACGTTCTGGAAGACTAAGTATTATTATAAGGCAGAAAGAGGCGATAATGCATCAAGAATCGAATGACACAGCGTCAACTATAAAAAAAAACTACTTTATTTTTTTCTTTTACCAACTCTAATTTGACAGTCAAATTATTATAAATATAAAATACCGTATGATAAGCTAATAGAAAAAGTCTTCTTAAGTCTAATAAATGGCTGTTTAGTTGGTAAATAAGTGCCAAAACGTACAACATAAAATCACTCTAATGAAATTAGAAGGTAAGGTTAAAGGTATAGGAATATCTCTTGTATAAATACAAATACCCATTTACGACTTACGTGTACGTGGGAGAATGTTTATATTCTTTTAAAGGTTTATTTTTTTAATATTGTTTGAGAACTGTCGTTTGTTTTTATCGCTATAACTTAATCTATATACGAGTAAAATTCGTGTAATCGTATTAATACTCGTATTAATACGTGTAAAATTGCAAATCCGCCAGATTGCGAGATTTGGCATAGTAATAATATTTATGTATAACTAGCTGTGCCTCGCGGTTTCACCCGCTACTAATTAAAAAGCAAATAAACACATATCTAAGTTATATATCTCATAGCCTTTCTTACTAAATGGACTATTCAACACAATTTGTTTTTTTTGTTCGAACCAGTAGTTTCTGAGATTCGCGCGTACAACCAAAGAAACAAACTCTTCAGTTTTCTAATTTTAGTATAGATTACAAATATATCAATATAAACGAAATTAAAAATGTATTGCTTACTTTAGTGACAAAGTAAGACTGTAAATGTCTATGTGGTATAAATTCAAGTTATAGTTATTTAGGTAAAGTATATCTACCTTGTAAGGACAAATCATACCTTTGTAAGATATGTTGCATTAGGTATACTTATAAGATAGGTTGTGGTCTGCAGCTATTTGCAGCAATGTATCTAAAAAGTGTGCTGAAGAAGGCACGGCTTAGAAAATAGCAAAGTTCTGTTCCAGGTTTCCAATTTTTAACAAAGCAACCGAGTAAAGAGTGTTTAACTTCAAGTTCTTTTGTTTGACGAAGAAAAGGAGTTTCCCCCGGATTTGCCGATGAAATAACACGACAAAGCAAACAATTTGCACCCTTCAATGGTTTCGTATTAAATTGCATTGGACTCGTCGTTTTGAGACATTACACGAAATACTTGTCGTTTATCAACGTTGGAAAAATTACGGGTTATATTATATTTTTTGTAATAAAGAAGTTTTATTAAATTTTAAACTAAATGTTAAAAATTGTAATACGTTACATGCCGATGCTATATTAGCATACCTTCATATTTTTATTAAAGTATGCATAAAATCGATACAAATAATTATTATAATTAAATATATCTTTGTCATAGATCACATCCCAAAATTTCACCATTACGTCGTTTTAAAAAATACTTAAAACATGAACATGTATGAACAACGTAAAATATTCAAATATAGCAAATATGTGAATATGTAACGTGTTTCATCAATCAATTTTAAATAAGATAAAGAAATGATATGCTCAAACGCACTGAAAATAATTTAAGGCGTGTTCTTAAGACGAGTCCTAAGTTCTTCAATATAATTTCAAAAATATATTAATATTTTTGTATGTTTTGTTGTATGTTTTCATATTCAACGTGACAAAAATGTTAAAAGCATAAATAATAGTAAGATAGGCAGAATTATTTATTATTTACCTACGTTGTACTTGTAAGAGTTTATACTAAGAAAACCTTACGACAAATGATTTCCACTCGGATAAAAATATTTTAAACACAATTTTACCCATTAGATATGCAGAGCTCAAGTAAGGTGACTTGAAAACTAATCGCGGTATATACGGAACGGGCTCGCTCCGCAAGATCATTGTTATTTATCTCAGTGGCTCCCGTTTTTATTTCGTCCGTGTCCGCCTCGCTTTATTTGTCTTCGGGATCGGAGGGTACATTAACGTATTTTTCTTCTCTATTACCGAGACGGTCGTCCGCTCACCTTCAAACTTTGCGTTCCGCGAAATCCAAGCCCCCGATTGTTTACTTGTTTTTTATTTCTAAGATAACTCAAATACAACTTGACGATTGATTGCATTGTACGAAAGCTCGTAATTACAAAGGGAAGTTGTTATACGGTCGGAGTTAGTTTACGGGCTGGGCATCGTTGGGAAAACCGCTGAAGTTTAATAAACCAGTTAATGTTACGTGTCTAGTTATTGTTCCGCTCCGAATGCAATGAAACTGTTAGCGTAACATTTTGGTAATGTCGTATATAAAACTATTATATATTGTTTAAAATATTATATAATAGTTTCAAATATATATTACATTATAAAAAAATGACCACGTGTAGGTGGAAATAGCACTTGGTATCCGTACCTCCAAATTTTCAACTTTTCTTTTTTAGTATTCTTTAAAAATATTCTAGAGTTCCTGATTTTTTGTTCAGCGCAAAAGTAACGGGAAAGCTGAAAACAGTGTCAAATATCTTTTACGTATTTATTATACGGATACAATTTTAAATAATACTTTTAACAAACAAGAATAATGAGGCTATTGTTTTGAAATAGCAACACCTACCTCTGTTTATATTTTCGACTCGAATTCCATTTCAGACTATACAACACGTCATTTATATTATTCTATACAAACAATATTCTGGCATTATACAAAGTTTTTATTCAAAAATCTTTCTATTTTCCAGCTCGTTATAAATAATCAGAGTGTTGCAAAACATACGTTGATTCACACCGGTCTGATCCAAATCGGTTCACTATTTTAAGATGTCCTTCATTCGATTTCAGACGCCCATTAACATACAGAAATTACGTGATTCTAGCCAAAAACTATTCCAATATTAAATAATTTTGTAACGTCTTTGCGAGTAAGAAAATAATAAATTAAAACCTCAAATTGATTTGCCTGTTATTTTTAGCTTTATTTATTTATCTTTTTTGCTTTGAATTCTAAATATTTATTATTAGATAATGACGTGTCAATTTTGGTTTACGGTAGAAATTCCTCACTAGTGATTTACCACAGAAATAGTTCAGTCAATGGAGTTTTACGGCAGAAACAGCGACGTATTTTTGACCAATGCTATTTAGTCGTGTTAAAATTATAGGAAATATTGCAAATGATGCAATATGTTATAGAGTTTGGGGCACAGGTATTTTATATTTACTTAAAAGGATGTCCCAAAACTGATTGACTTTGTAATTATGTTGCTGTTATAAATAAATATTTTTGTCTTGTCTTTTTGTCTTGTCTTGTCTTATTCGAAGGGTTTTGTACCTTATTGAGTTTATTATTTTTAAATTTATAATAGGAAATAATTCTAATTGCTAAAGTTACGCTACCATTTATTTTTGCTTTGTTACCTAATATAAGTAAAAATAAATTAGTAAATAATTATTTGAATAACGTTGTATTTGTCAAAGAAGAGCAATTGAATTTCAAAAAACGCAAGCTTGTAGAAAAACAAATGTATAGTCGATATCGATGAATGATCTCTTAAAAAGATAACTTTAAAAATATATTGTGCCCATACTTATTACCGGTCCATATTTCAGTATTTTAGTATTTTCAGTTGTAACATAATGACCGAGAGAGTAATGAAGGTAATAAAACTTGAAGGCAGCAAATGGAGACTGAAAATCCTACGATGCGTGGTACGATGCGGTGGTACTCCCAAGGATTAAAATTGTCACCTCGTATGAAGGTGAAAGGCAAACCCCACCCTCCCATCAAAACTCAAGTACTGCTTTACGCTAGGAATAGATGTGGCGGTGATACCTCCCCGGTCGAACTTCACTGGTTCTACCACCTCGCTGAATGCAAGCGTCAAACTCAATGCAAGCGTCAAGCGTTTAAACAAATATATATTTCTGATGGCACAAGGCTACGAAAATTCGCAGTAATTGTAGCGAAGTTCGCTAAAATTCGCTCAAACTTTAAAATTACGCTTGAAACAAATGTTGTGTGGCATTTTAAAAATAAGTGCATCAAACGAAATGATGAAAACACCCAGTTATCACTAAATGGCGTTATTAACTTAACGATGTTATTATAGCGTAGTCATTAGCGCCATCTCTGTAAACAAATACTTTTACGTTGTTATTTTACAAATTTTAGCAGAAATGCAATGCTGTGAGCATGGAATGGCGTAAGAATAGAAATTTCAAGTTTTGAGTTAAAATTTCAAATTTAAATATAAAGTTTTGAAGAAAATTGTAAGATTTTGTTTGTATCCATTAAGTCTAATAGTTTCAATGCAGTACGCAACTTCCTTATCTTGCAGAAAATACACTCATTTTTTGTAACGCATATAAAAGAGTATATATAATTTTAAAATATTACTGCATTACCTAAAACCTACCTTCTGTTTTCTAAACAATATAACAGTAAAAGATAATGGAGCACGAAAGGGTTTTAAAATCGCTGAAAAATTTTATTCATCAGCAAAAATGTTTTACCTTTTTGCTTAGCTGGTTTTAAGTAATTAGGTTTTTGTATTCAGATTGAGATGCCGAATTCAAAGGGTTTCTTTAGCGGATTCCAATTAAAATGTCATGAATAAATTAACGTCATGATTGATTCAGTTCCGATAACTTCTGAAAGGGGAGTATTTATTTTTTAGATATATTTTTCGAGCGTTTCATATTGGAACCACTGCTTCCGCTTTTCGGTTCCTGAGATTAATTTCCGGTTCTTTCTGTCGTATTTTGTTTGATGTGATGTCAAACTTTCTGAAATCCTTTGTTACTGTTTGCTTTTTGTGTTATAGATTTAATGATACTTCACTTGTTTTATTTCAAGTGGATAATGTAGAGAGATAGATAAAATAGCGTGTGGGCCCTTCACACACGGCTAAAGTGAAAGTTCTGAAAAGTAACCTGCGAGAAAAGCGAATAAGGCGTATCATAAGTAATATAAGTATATTGAAAATATACTCTATATTTTCAGAAGTATTTGTATGAATGTTATGTTGCAGCCCACCTGATGGTAAGTGACTACTGCCGCCCATGGACATTTTCAATCAACCCTAGGTAAGATCAAGGTTAGCCACAAATGCGTTGCTACTCCTGAGGACTAAGATGAAATGCCTCGGAGAAGTATGTGTCCCTTACCATACCCTTCAGACCACACAACAGCATATAACACTGCTGTTATTAGACAAAAATGGGTGTAGCGGTGGTGCTTCCGGATTCGAACTACAACGACTTCTACCACCTTCAATTATGTATAATTAAACAGAAGTAAAAAAACATTGGGTTTTTTTTATCATTCATATTTTTGTATTTTATCGTATAGTGGACGTTACAAAAACGCAAATGCACACAACCAAACATAAAAGACACGCATGGACAACAAATATGTAACATCATTATTTTTACATGTCTGGCTAGCCAGAGTTTGAACCCTAAACCCTTTCTCTGCTTTCCAAACAGATAACTTTCAAACGGCAATTTAATTTATAACCTTCAGTGACTTCCAAATAACTTAACTTACAGTTCGCTGACAGTCTACTGCATTTATTTAGTTTAGATAAAATAAAACATTATTTAAAAATTTTATTATCGTTTACATACATTTGTCACTCTGAATTTTAAGCGTAACCTTATCGCCATGGTCAAAGACATAAAATGTCTCGGTATGTGAATATAATATTTTGACTGCGTTTTCTGGACAGATCTGTAGAATAGTTTTCTTATCTTTTATGCTTATATTAAATTCCGTTTCTAACAATTCTATAACAAATAAATGCAGAGTGTGTACAATGCATACAATACACTCTGTCAAAACTTAGACTTGAAGGGAAATCTGAATTCTCTTCTTTGACCAGAACACTCCAAAAACCGAAAATATTTAAGGAAGAAGCAAAATCACGTGGTATGTACGTACGCGGTTTACCGCGTCGTAGTAAAAGGAGCACTGTTCTCTTATTAACTAGGAGACATAAGGGAATATTGGGAAATTATCCAATATATAAGAATACAGCTCATTAAGTACGGCGGAAAAATAATTTGTTAATTTATTTGATTGGTAACTTAGAAACACGTAAAATTAAATAGTATTTCAATGACAACCTATCATTGATCATTATTTTATATCATGTACCATTATCAGGAAATATTATCACTAATATAATGTTCAGATTCTACTGTTGATTGGCGGTGTGGCTTTTTAAATCATTCTTTGTCATAAAACACCAATACATCAAATTATTACCAGCTACAACCACCAAAGAACGCCACAAAATTTCCTTATTTTAGTGGCACCGGTACAAATAAAAACTACAAGATAGCATGAGAATAAACGTGTAAGATATAATGTTTTAAAAAGAAGCGGCAAGAAATGCAGCTTTTCCGTTGCGATTATGCAAACGAGGGCTAAGCCTCGCAGCGGCTCGTGACAGCGCTTGAATACTAATTGCACAACTTGTAGCGCAAACAATTACTTATTTCTACCATAGTTTGCTTTTGATGAGAGAACAGTTGTTTGGAGAAACAAAAACAAATGAAGAACATCCCGTCTCTCCCACAATTTCTCTTTTTTCTTCTTCTATAACCCGCACACCATTTTGCTAAGAATTTATATGTTCTTAAAACTATAGATGAACATACCTATGGTGATATTTATTATGTAATTCTTCTTATTGAGTACTTTCATTAACATTACTATACTTGCTCTAATTAAAGACGTGACGTAGACTTTTAAGTTGCAATATTTTAGACATAAGTACAATTTATCTGAAAGCACCAACAGGATTATAAATTTTTGATAATTTCAGCAATTTTTCGGGCAGGGTTCATAAAAAAAATGAATGATTTATGTTATTGATAGTACTCGTATTATCGAGTTTTAATAAAAATAAAGTAAATCGCCCGATCCGTCTCGAAGTAGCTTTCTATGCGTCTCAGTTACTTTGTCATGCAAATCCCGAAGTCTGAGTCGGCTGCAAATTCTATAATGCCGCTTTGCATTACAATCTGGACTGCGAGAAGCATAGATTGCGGATTTTTCCTCTTTAGCATTATTACGGTGTTATGAGACGCTTGCAAATATCGTAACTTATCATGATTTGTCGATCATGATAGTGAGTTTCGTTTTCACAGAATTCAAATAATTTTGTTTACGTAACGCCATCTGACGCAATGATGTTGCAAAAACAAAATATGAGATGTCATAGAAGCTAAAACATCAATAGCTAGGTCGCAGCAACGTGGAAAATAATGATAGTTATAATAGGAGAATAGTAGACTTTTTATAATAAATTGTTATGTAACGTACATTACTCGGGTGTATAAATTGCGAAATGAAAATAAACAACTTACGTGAAACAAAGTTTGTAATGGCTGCATAGTTACCATTATGTTTTGTTTTCACATGAGTATATCAGCCCAGTCTAGAATATATTGAGTTTTCAATGTGCTAACTGTATTTAAAATGATAGTTGATAACTTGTTACATTGTTAAAAATATTCGACAAACAATAAATCTGACCGCTTAAAACGATTTTTTTGTTCGTGAGGATATATTTAAATTAACGCTTAATAATTTAATTTAGTTTTCATCAAAATAGTCAAGTAAAAGTATTATATATAAAATTTTAGAATGGTCTATTGACTAGTACCCGTATTGTTGTGATAGAAAAAAAGTTTTCCATTTACCCCTATTTTCACTAATTACAGGCGCTATTTTTTCAAAATATACATATATGTCACTGTCCAAACTGAGATGATTCTGATGATATGTCATACGTCATAATCCGTCAAGCCATTGGGACTGTAGCGCGTGCCAAAGAAATTGACATACATACAAATATATATACAATGTATATATGTATATTATACATACATACGTTCTTATAACATTACCCTCCTTCTGACGCAGTCGGGTAAAGATACAAAAGTAATAAAATTCGTTATTTAAATCTGAAACTTTCCGGTACAATAATGCACAGTATTTTCATACAGCACACATTGTACAATCCCCGTGGTAACTCACTTTCACCCCGTTCCGCTATCTGCTTTGTATACACACTTCAAGTTTCAATTAGTACGCGGTCGGATTGAGCGCCGCGGCCTAGCCAGAAGGTCTCGCGAGGGCCCTCGACCTTGCGCGTTCGTACCTAATTGTCTTTTCAAATGTGTACTGAATTTACGTACTGGGTAATACTAGGTCATATTTTGTTTAAAATATTGTACGAATCGAGATTATATACGGAACACACGTGGAGGAATTGATAGATATTAATCGAAAACTATTAAATAGTGCAATCGATAAGCAGCAGCTGAACTTTCCAACGTTATTTGAAGGTGGTAGAAGGTAGAAGGTGGTGGTAGGTTCCTCTTTGTGGTTCGACTCCAAAAGCACCACCGCCACACCTATTTGTGCCTAATAATATCAGTGTAGCACTGCTGTGTTCTCATGTAAGGGAGACATACTTTTCTGAGGCATTCCATCTTAGTCCTCAGGGGTAGCAACGCATCTGTGGCTAACCATAGGTGAGACTTTGATCAAACCTAGGGTAGATTACAGATGATGATGATTACAGTCCATGGGCGTCAGTAGCCACTCACCATCAGGTGGGCTGCAAGCTCGTTTCCTACTTCCATATTATAAATAAAAAAGATTTAGTGAGTAAATGTAACGCCATGGTGGTACTTCCGCAATTAAATCACATGCAAAGGCCTTCAAACTAATTTGTATAATACTTCTATTATACCTTTTACTGGTAATTGTAATAAAATTAATAATGATAAAACATATTAAATAGCCAAAATTCTTTGTTAGTTCTACAAAGTCTACATAGACTTTTAGTTCTGCATAGACTTATTTAGCAAACATATTTTGATTTAGATATAACATAGACCTTTTTGCCCTCAATAATTTAAACCTAATATGAATATCGCAAATAAAAGAAAATGACTACGTAATGATAAATAAATAGCCCTTAGAAACTAAGTAGGCACAAAATAAGTTTCGACAAGTTTTCTCTGAGATAAGCATGATCTTTACGAAATTGCTTTCTAGTTTCTTCACTAATTCCATTAGCTAATTGTTATTGTTTCTATATTTTACTTTATATTTTTCCTAGCATTGTCTGAAATAAAAAGCTCGTTATCACGACCATCATCAGTACCCATTTTTAATCAGTAACATTTTCCATGATTGTGAATTGATTCCTTAAGATATAAGTCATATTATGCAATATGGGATAGAAAATATGAAATAAATAGAAATCTGGAACTATTTTCTTTCAAATGTTGGTGATAGTCTGCTTGTAATAGTATTAAATTTGATCATAATCATAATTAAATTTGGCAATACATAAAACTAAAACTAGTAAAACGTCTATTACTGTCCCTTGTCGTTTTTACTGCAACACACGGAAAATAGGTACAAGTCAACGTACATAATATAGATACTAAGAATATATATATTGTAGATATTATAACGGTAAAGCTAACCTGAAGTAATTATATTTTGTGGTAAACCGTTCCACAATGCTTCAGCGTTTTAGTTCTATACTAATTTTTGGACTAGATATTATGCTTCTCAGTGTTCCTTTACCTTAATGTGGTCTCGTCGTAAATAATTTTCAGCGGGTCGTGTTTCATGCCGGTGCCATTCTCCTCTTTTGTTACGTTGTTTGGGCGCTCGGGTAACCTCGTTCTGCAATTGTATTACTTTTAGGGCTCCGTGTTCTGTCTAAATTGAAAGTTAAAATTATGTAACATCTACCGTTTTCGTCGACTATCATAATCTTAGCTTTCGTCTGCTTTTATTGGATTGTGAATTTTTCTACAATTATGCTACAGTTAGTAATTTTGTTCCTTGTACCGTGTGGTATCGATGTTGAATAATTCCTCTCTCTCTCTCTCTCTCTCCTTCAGCGGATGTCGTAGAAGATAATTAAAGGATAAAATTCAAGTTATGGGCTGCAGCGACTTCGAATGTGTTGATTACATGTACTGCGATCACCAACATATTATTTTATACCAACTTGCAAAAATCCCCATAACACGAGTCCTATGTCCAGCAGTAAACTTGAAGAATTTGATGGATGTACGGAAATGCCTTGTGTTTTGTAAAAGTGTGACCTAACCTAACCTAACCTAAGTTATAATGTGTCTTACTACCCAGATATGACTAGGCTTTAATAATAATACAGTTCCAGTACTACCAGTAGGAAAATAGGAAGTTCAATGGCTTTTTGTTATAACTTTAATTACAATCTTTTACTACATTTAAAATTCACTTAAATTTATATTATACTGAACCAAACAATATTAACAAGTAGACCGCGCCCCTTGCCTAATTTTATTTTCTTATTTTTCCCGGGTTCAAAGAAAAATCCCCAGCCTCTTTCATGGAGTTAGCACCCTTTTATAGTTATACTCGTACAAAGAGTACTTCCCAGAGGTCATTCTTTATGAAGGCTCGCTTTTGCGTCTATTTACAAGTTAGCTCATAAGAATAATTTGAAGATTTTCCTTCCCAACTGTAACTAAATTATTTGGGCGCCCATTTGGAAACTTCATAGACCGAAATGTTTGAAACTTTTGATTGCTCTTCATATTTGAAGTGTTGAGCTTAAATGGTACTGTACCAAACTGCTCCCTTTATCTTCAATAATCTCATGTGTCTCTTATGAATTATGAATATGAACATTACAAAGAACATATAGTTATGTACTTTCATGCCGTAATGATAAAAACGTGTTAATGAATAAATGGTTTCTATATATGTATATTAAAAATTTTAGTCTAATAAGAGTGAATATTTTTTAAAATTATATACGTATCAAACGTATAAAAATATATAAATAAATTGCCCGATGACAAGTAGAACAAAGAATAACAACTAGTTTTTATGGAGCTTTTTATAAAGAATTTTTAATACGACATTCCTGCTACAACAATTATCTAAAAAACTGACTATTCACTCTTATTACGTTTTTAATATTACTATATAGAATTTTTCATTACAATACTGATTACAATACTGATCAAACTCACTGCTCACAAAATGAGTCAGTTTTAGGCCTCAGTTCGTCACCCTGGCCAAGTGCGAATTTGTAGACTTCACACACCTTCCAGAACTTTCTTTTTTGGAGGATCCTTACGATGTTTTCCATGATGATGTACAAGATTTTAAAATAGAAATATCAATGATGTGTGGTATTCGAACTTCGGACCATCGATTCAAAGGTCGAGTTTAGATACATTATTACTGCTATTTTATTTAACTGATACTGACTTTTTTTGTAAAACTGTTAGACATTTATCACATCAGCTTTTTATGGACTCCTTGGGCAAATCACTTGGATGAACGTTGAATTACGTGAATTATTACTATGTGACTAATTATTTATTTCACTCGTTATAGTCATGCCAACAGCAACACGCTTAATAGTCGTCAAACATAAGCGTTTCACGTCAAAAATGATAAAATGGTATAACCTACGAGCTGTTTTTTTTGAACCATCAATAACATGTAACGGATAATGTTATTTGAATTTGCTAACGTCGTGTCCAGATTCTTTTTACAATAAAGGATAAGTACTGCCTATTATTTATAACTTCATATTTTAACATTACATTTCTTGTGACATATGATTTAGTACTTAAGAACAAAAAAAACGATATAAGTTTTTTACTAAAACTGTCTACCAATTCGCACTTGCGCGGTAGAGTTAGCTTAGCCTAAAACTCTCTCATTCTGAGAGCTGAACTTCAGTAATAGGATAATAATGGATTGACGATGTATTTAAAAATATGACGCTTTCAATTCTCACGACACTAAAACAGACGAGAATATTTGGACGGACCTGAAGATTTCTCAAAATTTCATTGACGAATGCACTTCACAAGTATCGTCAGTTCCTTCGAGACCGGAACAATGCGACGTTAGTCCCAATTAATTCGAACCATGCTCAGAAGATTCTAGCACCAAGTAAGACTTAGGGTGGAGCAGTAAAAACTTGAATAGACCATTAAAAGTTGCGGAGACAGCGAACGGTTGTCGAGTTAATGAATTTCGTTTGCGACCCTTACGTTAAATTGTCGTCTCTTTGTTATCTGCTTTATATAAGGGTACGTTTTATTGCTTTAGCTATTCGTCTAGTTGTATTCATTCTTATGACTTCTAGTCTTCATTTGATGACATCATTCTAAAACACGGCTTTAATTTCTGAACCTTTATGAACGACAAAGGGTATTACATTGTTGAACATTTGGCACATAGTGAACATTTTGCGCAAATGTTCGCTTTTCGCTTATACCACAACTCTATTTCTGGTAGGTTATACGTAGCGGATATATTCTACTACTGTAAGTATAATACATAAATGTATATATACATATAAGTATCGTTTATAAGGTACAACCAGTGTAGTTCAACCGGGAAAGTACCACCGCCACACCTGTTTCTAGCGTGAAGCAGTTCTTACGTTTCGATGGAAGGC
>DWLI01001747.1:0-14676 GCA_018249915.1 Cecropterus dorantes dorantes | reverse complement strand
TACTTGATATCTCGTTAACGGTTGCGGAAGGATCATGGGTTCCTTAGTTATCACAGAAAAAACGCGGGAACAACTAATGTTATATCTATAATATTCCCAATATATGTACGACGCATAAAAGAAAAATCATAATTTAACTAAAAATCATACTAAAACGAAACCGTAACATAAATGCCTGTTCATTATTTGGATCCACTTGCTTGAAGCTTCGTAAAAACAAAACAGTTTTTACAATTTCACAATTTAGTACTGAAAAATCTTTGTTGCTACTGTTTTAATATAGATGTAACCGACTAACCGATCGAGTAGAATATTTTCAAGTACGTTGTTGAACTTTCGTTTTTTATTCATTAATAAAGCATAAACATAAATTGAGATATTCGAAATTGATATAAAATTTTAGTTTATTTTCATTTTTGTGCATAAATAAATAGATAGCAGTACTATTTTCATCTACATCTGGGTTTAAGTATATCTAAACTTCCCTTCTTTCTCGTATTCCTTTTTACGTCTTTCTAAGGCAATGATGAATAATACTGAAAAACACTTAATAAATATAATAGCTAGGATTTCCTCTGTTTTTGACCTAACTAATAGTGACCGGGTATGTAAATTTTTGCTCTCACTACACATTAGTTTTTTGTCGATTTACTACTTACTACGTCATATCAATATTGTATTTGTAGTTAATATCTTACTGTGCCTCTTTAAACAATGATTAATATTATGACAATGAAGAAGTATAGAATGTTACATGTTATTTATGTAAGTGATTTTATATTGTTGTAGAATAAAATAAATACCACTCTGTACAGCTTCGCGGAAACAGGACAAAACTCCCTTTTGGTCCTCACGTCGCTTTGTCAACAAATGTTGTTCATACAACGGTCGCAATTATTGTAAATAAAGGGGTGGGTCCGACAATGAACTGAGGCGACGTCTCCGAAGTTTGCACAATGAGTATCGCGTCACCTTCTTAAAGCTCGCGCTCTGATAGTTGCTAAGCGATCGCTATAATATAAAGTGAGTATTACTTAAATAAATAATAAATAATTTCACACTTCATTCACACTTCATTTTCATCGAATTTAGTTGATTATTTAATTAGCGTTTAACAGTTATAACTGACATAACACAATCTGAACGTTACTCATCTGACAATTTTTATGTGCGCCTGTAAAAGATAGAATAAGTATACGAAATTATAATTCATTTATCCATCTTTTAACTTACCTTTTACAATAGAATAAATAAATTAAATTGACTTAATTATTTCATCAATGTCTATTTCAATATGGTCTATGTAATACTTCTGACGGTGTCCCAAAGAAGATTTCGACGTATGAAATTATTGCGTGACTACATATTTGGTGTGATAAGACTACAAATAAATAAACAATGGTTTACGAGTATCGCTCAAGGTTATTTCTTTAAGGACACTTCAACAAAATTGTTGTACACGTTTTAAATTCATCGTTCCTATAGCAATGTTTCACCATGATCTGTTGTTTAAGCTTCGTAAGTAAAAAAACAAATGATAATAAAAAAATAAAAACTTCCAGTGTGCTAACGCCTTAAGCACACTTATTAAAAATGCCATATTTCAAACTTGCCAGCAAAGTATACGAGCTGCAATATGCCGGAACCTAACAAATTGGGCGGCGACTGCAGTTTGCAGTTTGCACTCAAATATTAATTCTTTTCTCCATAATAATATGTTTCGGTCAGAAATGAATGCAGCAGACAGTACGAATGAGGTCGTGCAGGCGACTTTATTGTCTACTCATTTTGAAAATTCATTGACTTTTGTTATTCCAACTTTTCTTACTGATATTATGAAGACGAAAGGTTTTGAGGGAGAATGGATGTTTGATACTCTTCCACACAATCTCACCGTTTTGGATGGAATTACTAGTCTATACTATATACTAGACAGTTTACGACCCGTACTAAGACATACATACATACATACTCTTTAACGTGGTAGACGTAATCGACACGGGTAGAGCCGCAGGAATAAGCTTTTTTAAAAAAAAAAAGTTAAAGAAAATATATTTTAATAAAATAAAAGGATAATATAAATATTATTTACACTGATTTTTGCCTTGTTAGTTGTACTTAATACTGTCCGCTTACTTCGTCATATACATTTAATCCTAATCCGAATTACTTTTAATAACAAAGTTCTCTCCAAAAGTAGATAACATCTTCGAAATCGCGACTAACATTCACTACTAACTTCAACTTCACGCAGAAGCAGCATCTACTTCAAGTATGAATCCCTTCAACTCATATATTCATGTATATCAAATATTCATATTCAATACTCGTATTTTATTACAATGTTTGTATCAAGGTTAAAGGAGTACCAACGGCTGGTCTTGAACTTGTAGCGTACGCAATGCGCGTGCGGCGTAGGGTCATTGTCGAAATCTCAAGGCCGATGCCTATCAGCCTCAGAGCCTTATTGAGGTGGTAACAGACTTGTGCGAATCTATGAAACAACAAAATCTGCGACAAGTTTCCACAGTGACAAAGGTATCACGTTGATTCGATTTTCGCATTAATCTTAGAGATAAAGGTAGTAATAAACTAGTGCGAATCCATGAAACATCATAAAAGCAACATAAAGTTTCTACGACGTAGAAATGATCGATTTGTCTTGATTTTGATTTTATAGTGAGGTAAAGGTAGTAACAGAGTAGTGCGATTGTACTAAATGCCGAAAATGTAGTCATAAAGTTGAACAAGGAAAATTTTATCAATTTTGATTCACTTTTGACTTTAAACTTCTTGTTTAAGATACCGAAATACATTTAGTACAAAACCGTTGAATATTTAAGTTCCGCACGATCGCCTTTGTTATAAACGTGTTTCATTCGGTAGTCTGTGAACTGTACGACTATTTATTATTTTTCTTATAGATAAAGTCTGCGCAAATACGAAGGGTTAGCATAAAGCGCAAAGAACTGACTAGTTTTTATTCTAACGATCAAGCTATTGAGTATTTGGAGGTCAATGTCAAATATAAAGGCTAGACGAAAGATCTTTGTGCGTCAGCTGGTGAATTATAAATGGCTAAAATTTGGAGGGTGGACCGGAATTCAGTATAGTTCTTTTTAATGTCTGTCCTTCGTAACTAGGTTATATAACACTATATACTCCAAACTTTATCACATTCTTCGTATCTTTGTTGCTATGACCACACTTAGAGATGACGAAGAAGTCAAATAGACATCCAGAAAGAAATTCAAATACAATAATTAGATAACTGCTTCATTGCGTAGATCATTAAAGTTATCCTTTAATATCGTTATTCATATAGCATTATATATATGAATATATAATATATAGATCTTTATGTGTAACGAGCTTTTCTCGCGGCTCCGGCCGCTTCGTTCATGTATCATAAATATTTTGTGTTAATCGGGGCAATAAACTATCTGTGTGCCAATTGTCATCCAAATCCCATCAGTAGTTTTTGCTTAAAAGGGTATCAAACACATCCTCACATACATTCGCATTCATAATATTAGTTAGAAGTAAAGTTTGCTTTTAAGTTAATGCATATGATTGGTTTTAATATTATTGTAATCGGTTGCTATAAGTCCACGCATACCTTGTTCGCCAGGAATGTCGGTACTGCCTGAGTAAGGGCCTAACAATCCACCAAAAAGAATAAACTTTTAAGATCTTTGCGAACGGAAATTAAATCGAATATTTTGTGGTACAATGATGAAATATTTACTAAAGAAAAAACAGCGGTCTTTGATTGCGGAGATTGAGCTGTGAATGAACAACTGTCTTACTGACAATAAGTATATTTTTAGCAAGCGGCTTAGAGGCTACTAAAAGTTCAGGTTTCGGGATTCAAAGGTTTCAGCGGAAGCTACAGGTTTAGGCTTGTTTGTCTGTTTCTGTAGGTGTATAATAAAATAAATATTTTCAACATACTTGGATAACAACGGACACACTTACCGTAAAATTAAAATTATTTTCTAAAAATATGATGTTTCATAGAAAAATAACTTTTCTATTTCCTTTGTTTTAAATACGAGTGCATATCTATACTTTATACTAAAAATGTGGGAGTTTTGCTCATTGTGAAACATTTTCCAATCGAGACTGGTCTTTAAAAAGGTTCTTATCATACGAAATGTCAAGTATGTGTTCTTGAAAACTAAATGAATTGCTTATTAAATGCAAATATAACTTTTATTGATGATCAAACCATATACTGTGGAAGGCGAATGATCGAAAAATTTTACGGCAAAAATACATGCGAAAGGTGTCTTTAAACAATTTCGGGCTCATATTAGTTTAGTATTACGGGAGCCATCAAATAATCAAATGCATATAAATTACACGCGTGTTTCATTTCACGAACGCGCGTTACATGATTGTTATTATTGAGTCGTTATGGTTGAAATTTGATTAAATTTTAGACCTCCTGAGACGCAAGAGCCATAAAATCCGACCTGAGGCGTTGCGACGTCAAAGTACCTACTGGGTGCGGTGATCTCCAAAATAGAATCATTTTCGGTACATTGACGTTACATTCGGTTTTTGATGCAACCCTTATAAAGGGCGTCCAATATTAATTTAAGCTACTCAAATTTTAACAAAGTTATTAATTATAACAATTTTAAAAATTGTAGGTGCAGTTCTCAACAAGAAAAATAGCATTTAAAATAAACCACCACTGAGCTTTTTATGTTGTATAATAATCGTAGTTTAACAGAAAAAAAAATACATTAACCTTTAAAAAATTATATCATAAAATATTTTTTATTTATATTTCTGTTTATCTTGTATTCGATGCTTATGTGATGTTTTAATGATTGAAGTTGCAATATGGATACCGCCATTGACAGTTCTCCTATATCAGATCTGCTATGGATGTCCAAGACTTATGTCCAATTCATATGGCTTGCTTACCACTTCAACTTAAAATATTCCAATACATTATAACATTATGGACGCTGCGCGTACCTGACTCATCTCCACGACCTTTGAAATAGGATTTATATCTCGATTTATAGCGGACAAATAACAAGATAAAATGAACCAGACTAGAAAAACCAAGGGCTGAGACAGAGGCAAATGCACTCGAACTCAAATACCTCGGAGAAATGTTACGATAAAAAGTTCGTGTTCGTGAAATGACGTGTAAGTAAAATGTACAAGAGTTCAAAACACTGTATCACGGGCAGACGATGTTTCACGAATGCGCTGAGGTTTCACTGGAGAATTGTCTTTTGTTTTCTATCACCTACTGTAATAGAAAAGTGGTAGGTATCCAAAGATTGGTATTCTAACGTAACCACTTACCATCATGCTAGTTTAAGTTTTATTGGTTTTAACATGTTATTGGTACTCACGATATACGGTTTTTGAATTTCTTCTCAAAATCTATTACGAGTAGACATCCGTGTAGACACTGTAGCCAGTGTCTATAGTAAGTGTTAAATGTAATTTTAACAGATATAAAATTACAACCAAATTGTAAAAGCAAATTACTTAACGCTTGACTAGATTTAGTCGTTACTTAGATGATAATATAAGGGTTTTATAAGACACGGCAAAGGTTTCTATGAACCCGGAAAGTACTTAGTTCATGCATAAAAAATGTAAACCCTTCACGGACAGGCCGTGCGAGAGTAATATTATTTTTTGCTCGTAGTTAATCAAAAAAGAGATGTGGCGTTACAAGATTTCTTGGCAGCCATTAATATTACGAGCAATCTTTGAAGTCAGCTCGTTGACAAAGCAATGACCATTAGACGTTCGTCATTACATGTGCTCACTCTCGGTGATTTGGTCTACTTACTTCGCATCATTACTTCTCCATTCACGCAACTTTTTCTTTGTTTTTGATACAAACAAGCTTTAATATATTGGAACAGATTCAGTGCAAAAGCATACCAAATTAATTGAACCAAAAGAACAATTTTTGTATCAGTACTTACTAATGTTATAAATGCGGAAATTTGTGAAAATGTATAAAATTCGGTACTAAGATATTTTATGATGTAGAATAACAGACATGATACTGATTAAATTGATTCAAGGATGTCACAATCATACGCGTTCAAAAAGAGTTCCTCTTTTTTATCGACGGGGTTCTATGTCGCTATATGTCATTAAAATGATTTATTTCAGTTTTATGTAAATTTTATATTGGGCACGTAAAATTGGCAATGATGAGTTAATCAGTACATTGAATGCAGTGTTTAAGAATGTTATTAAAGTTTACTAAAGAATTCGCGAGTTCAGCGGGAGTTCATCGACGAACGAACCTTGTGACTCATAAATAGCTGCGTACCTGTAACTTGTTGAAGCTTCAAGGAATGCGAAACATCCGTTCAAAGCTAGAAATAAAGTACCTGGCCATTGTCATCAATTTCCTTTTGCAAATGTATGCAGTGAATCGCAAAAATACGATTACGCAACTCAATCGTGACCTCACGTCGCGGCCGTCTAGGCGGAAACGACAAATGTTCGGCAATGGGTTCGTAGACGTCTTTATCAACATCTTGAGGTTCGTGGTGGCCTGGTACCCGCGCCCACTGTGCCTCGTCTTATCAATGTCGCGTACGCCATTATAAACACTCTACTCCTCACATAAAAGACGATTGTGGCGTGCGATTATGTTTGTTCGTGTGTCAACCGCGCCGCCGACCGTAAGCAATAACATTCCACCGTGGCGTATACCTAAAACAACTTTGATATTTCGCCGGCGGTATAAAAATACGTAATCCCGCCGTCTTTTTGTGAAATCAAATAGGGATGTAACTATCTCATATGTACAAATTGTCAAACACAAAAAAAAATCGACGACACAAAAATCGACAACGATAAGTAAGAAAGATCACATAATATCAAGTTTACTTTAAACTTTTTGATGAAGTATTCATCCCTATCCCTACACGGAAGGCGAGGTGAGGTAACTAAGGTCTATGTCACTGCACTTCAAGATAGCCGGGTTGATAACCGATAAGACGAATATTATCGCTCTAATGTAAATCTCGCTGCGGTTACAAAAACTGACACATATTGCACAATCTAACGACTTTTCACTTCAAAGTGGAAACTTGAAGCTCACATGTTTGGTGTTATGTTTGTTAGGGAATACGTTTATCGATTGCACAACTGATAATGGATTGTTATTTTAAAACAACAACCTTAAATTAATGATCGGTAAATCTTATTTATTTGCATTGGCATAAAGTTTTGTAACACACTTCGCAATTTTATAATTCCCTGTTTATTGTTTCGCAAATTTTAAGGCAACGACAACTTCCTGAATGAATCAATTCCATTCACAAAATTACCTAGTACAGAGGAGAGCTACTCGCATCGAACACTAAACAGAGATGCGATATTTATAAAACGACAACTGTTGTATTATTTATGAAATGTACGACCTCAATTTGTAGGAATCCAGTGCGTTAGACGCAACCGCGGATATCGTAGCTTCGATTGTTTAACGAGTACCAGGCGTTTATAAGCTATCAGGAGCATACTAACTGGCCGAGAGCTCGGTGATTAGGAGCGTTTACCGTGAGAGTTGGCGACGGGCCAAGCGGGCCATGCCGGTGCGTTCACCCACGGGCGCACACCTCGTAAAGATAATTAACAACGATTGTTTTTATAACACGCGAGGCGATACTCGACAATATTTTGACTGGTATCCGCTTTATTCGAATACGACGTGGCTTATCGCGCATTCGAGATTCAGTAAATGACCCGACGAAATTATTGGTCGCTCGACACGTCTGCGCTTAACGTTACGTCGACAGAAATGTTCGAACACTGCTTCTCCTTGACCTTGAACTTTAAACATATCTGTATATAGATACATCATTGAATTTTGTGTGTCTGTTCTCTGACTTAATACGAAAAAACTATTATGCTTAAAAGTCTGTTGGCCTGATTTTGGACGCAAGAAAAACATTGATATTAAGGATGTTTTTATACAGATAAGTAGATCAGAAGATAAATCAATTTAGAATGTCTCAGACTTTGGGCGGGAACACGATCAAAAACTAGCAAGGTAATAAATCTGCAATGTGACTGTTTATTTGATATCTGAAATATCTACAAGGTTGATTAATACACATAAAGAATGTTTAACTTCGGTCAATGTATCTAGTATTTTTTGTAACCTACTATTATGTTATGATCTTGATTAATTACAAAATATACGAGTAACATAGCAACCAGTTTTGTGGATTGTAAGTACGTACGTGTCTCTTACCCTATACATATTAATATTACCTGTAAATATCCGCCTGTCAACAGACTAGTTTTGAGGATATGATTACGCCATATAGGTCAAGGGATATGACATCACAGACCTATTTTTGTGCAGTATTCTTGTATTGAAGTATGTGGCATTAATTAATTTATGGATCTATATTCTGTAATCTTACAGGGATTTTATTGGTTATCTCATAAAAATGTTTAGTCGAAATTGTTCTTTTTTAATTATTATTTTTTTCTTGAATTGAATTACACAGAAATTTCACTTAATATTTTTATTGCGGATGGTGTAGATTTCAAGATTGACTTGATTATTATAGTATAGAGTAGATATAGTATCGTTGGAACACGATCTGGCACGGTACTAGGACTGCAACCATCACGACGAATCTATGTAATTTCGCTAAAGATATTGCGTATCACAGGACATGCAAGTAAAAGCAAAATTCTACTTCTACTACATTTGTGAACAATAAAGAGCACAAGTCTGAGTAACGTCTCTCTTGTTATTTGTTAGAAGTGTAGAGTAGTCTGGGCTCAGCTGTACCTCGTACGTAGGAACGTGCGTGAATTCACACCTGGCTGCAATGTGACTGAGAGCGTTGAACTATTACGTTTGGCACAAATCATCGTTTAACTTTTTTAATGTTATTTTTGTTTGAAAGACGTCTATACTTCCGAATGAAAACAAAACTCATCATCGCTTTCGTCTGAAAAATCTTAATCATTAGTAAGAGATGTCACTAGTTATGGAGCCCTGGTAGATACGAAGGTGCGGGAAACTTATTTCTTGAGTTTTCCTTGTAACATGAGACTCTATTAAAAAAGAAACGTCTTGGTCAAATGTGTCAGAATGAATAGATATAATTATAAATTAGTACTCAGACTTAGACAAAAAAATGTGTAATTAACTTTTTTTACTTATTACAAGTATACAAACTAGAAAAGTCTATCCAGCGGTCGGCAACCTTTAGGTAACGCGAGACACATTCAGAATTAGTATGAAATTTGACAGCAAAAAGGTTGCCTAGAAAATTATACGGCGAAGTCTAGGAAGGTCCACGGGCCGAGAGAAGTTCTAAGAAAACCCGCGGGCCGCAAGGAGAAGGCCGTGGGACCACTGGACTAAATATATATATAGGATTATTACAAAGTATTATATATACTATAATATATATCAACCTATTATATGTAATTTACTGCAGAATTGATAATTAAGATGTCGTTACTGACAGCGGCCCGTAAACGTTTGGTGACAATATTTGATCAACTGATGGCATATTCGTATTTGGGAGTTTAAAACTGGTTACGTATTTATTGGACTACATTTTCACTGAATTAAATACGTACTCAATATTATTGGTACGTCACCATTGTTCGAAACAATTCGACATTTACCCAACCATTTTGGCTTTTCACCAAAACAGAGAACCAATGCAAATTAACACTTATCAGAATAAATCATTTATCGATTTTCAGACTATTGCATTTGTATTGTTGTTATAATTTTTGACTATTCAAAAGGTTGAAGTGTTGAAGTGTAATTTTATTAATATTATAAATGCGAAAGTTTGTGAGGATGTATGTGTGTCTCACGCAAAAGTTTCTGATCTAGATTAACAGGTGACCGTAGTAAACTTGACGGAGGCAAGCGAAGCCTCGGCAATAAGCTCGCTTTACGGTAACTTTGGTAGTAATGCTAAAAATACCTGTCTATTAAGAAATCTCTAGGCTAATCTCTCTCCCTCTAGTATTGGTATAACGGTAACGGTTACATTGGCATGTTACGTTACAATATTTTATTTTTAACGATGTATAGATGAAAAACGATATGATATGACACTTATGATAATGCTTTCTTCACTCATAGTCCTGGGATTTTCCCAGTGCTGTGGGTGCCATGGACACAGACGATACAAATACTCGGATCCGAAAACAATATATAAATTCATCATTTAGATATTTGCTTTAAGGGCATTTGGAACCTTGTGACAAGGTATAACGATCGCTCAACCATGCGTCAATCAACCCTTAACAACGCACCTTGTTTATCACTTCGAATTTTTCATTAACATGTTAGCGTCTGAAGAATTAAACAGGGGTCACACTCGAGGGACCAATACGATTAGGGTGTAGTAATCAATATTAATAATTCCCTTAGGTCCTTCCAAGCCCAATTGACCCAGAAACAAAGCTTTGCATGCCAACATCGTCCAATATATCACAAATTGGATGAGCTGAGACATAGCTAGGTAATATAATGTTATATATTTTGCGCAATTTGTAGCATCCGTTTATAGGCTAGACCTAACAAATGTTTTCGATTTTGCAAACAAAGGAATTTTGTTCTTTTACATATTTCATTGTAAGTACATTAGACATGAATTTAAGTGGTCATTGTTTGTAAGTAAACAAAAGTGGTAGAACTCCTTGTGGGTTGACTACGAAAGCACCACCGCAACCCATTTCTGCCTAATAACAGCAGTGTTATGCTCTGCTGTGTTTTGGTCTAAGAGGTGTCAGTAAGTGTCGACTTAGTCCTCAGGGGTAGCAACGCATTTGTGGCTAAGCACTGCTAAGATCCTACCTGGAGTTGATTAGAGATGTCTATGTAGTAGTTTCTTACGATCAGACGCGACTGCATGCTCCTTTGCTACTTCCATATTATAAAATTAATTAAATTAATTAACCCCATATAGGTAAGTGCTCATAAAACTCATCGTAAATACTTAGCTGCCGTCTCTACGAAGTAGGTATACAGACTATTTGGTACGAAATAAATACATCTGGAACTTCATTGGGTCCTATAAACCACTCGGACTTTAGCCAGATTGCATAATAGTTAGCGATTACGTACAAGGAATAAGAGTATTCTGCGTACCGAGTCATCATACGAAGAATCCTTGTCGGGTCATTGACTTATTAAATTATGAATTTGTCCGATTTTATCTCGAATCCGGTTAGTTTTGAGTCTAATACCTACATTGCTATGTTGCTTCTACGAGTAGGTCACCTACGTGTTCGGGCGTTAGGTAAACTTCAAATAACTAGTTTTGTGGCGAATAGTGTAGATGCTTATCCGGACGGTCGTGTGCCCCCCGATATGTCACGATTTTTATATTTGGCTTTATATGGACAAAGGCATTTATAGTAGATGACGCAAGGACCAAAAGAGTATTATTTTAATAAAAGAATTGTAATGTACGTAAAAGTGGTACCTGCTTGCTAGCTGCGTAGTTAAAACTTGGAATGTACACTAAACTGGAACACTAAACCTTAAGGCTATTAAACAAAGCAGTGACATCTATATACGATTTGGGAACATTACATAAAATGCCTTAATAGTAAACACGTTGTATATCAGACGATTAGTAATTTATGATACAAGCAACACTGCATAAAATTTGAAGTACCTATTATGTCTTGGATTTGAATCCGGTACTGCAGTTGAGTAACCATTTATAAAACTGGACCATTACTTTTTGAAATGCCAGCTACTTCCGAGATAATGACATAGATAAAGGCGATTATCCCGTACATCAAAAACCCGAAACAAATTTAAGCGAGTAAAAATTTAAACGCACTACATAAATAACCCGACACTGACACTTACACTCAATAAAATTCGCGAACCACGAGATATTTTACGTACAACTTTATGAGCAATTAAAGTAAATACTTCACAATTCGTAACTAAATCTTGATTAACGTACGATAAATTATTTTAACACTCCCGAAAGTCATTCAGGTCCAAAGAATTTTAAATTTTAAATGGAAATCCGTAGGTATTTTAAACCTTATGTCTGGTGTACCCCATCCTTTGTCAAATTTTGTTGTTTAGTTACGTTACGTTTTCGATACGTTAACGCGACTGCGCCATAACCGCTTCTTAATCGAAACACTTATTCAGTTCAGACTATTATACGAACACTAGCCTTTTTCCTAGGCTCCGCTCGCTTCAGTCACGTTTGCCGTCCGTCAATTGCCACGGCACTGAAAATTCTGTGTCAATCCAGCTCATAAATTATCTGTATGCCAAATTTCAGCAAAATCCGACCAGTAGTAGAGTAACACATGTACATCCTCTCAAACTTTTCTCTTTACATAAGGAAGATTTAACCCCCTTAGGGATGAAATATCATAAGATCCTTTCTTAGTGCGAGTCTACGTCATAAAATAAACTTATCGTCAACAATTCGTAGTTCTAGCTTTAGTAGCTTAGGCCTAGCGATAGTTATTTAGAAGTATCCTTTTCTTGATTGATTTTATATTGATCAATCAGTACATTTAATAACACCCAAATGCGTAAAAGTGCGTACGTAGAAAACGTACGTTTTATAAAAAGAATTTCTCAAAACAAAGCGTTTAAAGGTTCTAAGTCTCTAAGATAATACTTTTGCCCTCAGGATAAAACACATACGAAATTATTTTCGCCTCAATTTTCACATACTAGTTTTTCAAACGTACGTGCGTAGAATAACAAGGTCTCTGCGAATCTACGACTTTAATATACATATAATATACAGACTGTACCAAATGTGTATAAGGTTCTCCCATAGCGCGGAGCGGCATCGCTTTGTGCCGATCATATATGATGAGGTTCTAACAAGTAACATTGTTAAAACAAAAAACCTGACTGCTTAAAAACAATTTTTTTGTTTTTTATAATATATTTATTTAACGTATTTTTTATGACTTTTTGTGAAAAAAATAGAATCGTGTATTTACTAGCTTTCGTTTGATATATTTTCATGATAATAAAATGTTGTCCCACCCCGCGGTTGTTCCCTACAGGAGCTATTTAAAAATATATATGTAGCCTTGGCTTGCTATTTATTTTTTTGAATCGATAATTAACAAATCTAACGCACATGTTATTGTGTATAATGTTTAAAACAAAGAAATCGCGTTTCTTAACAAAAAATTGACGCCCTATTGAAGTAAAAGTACTGTATTGACCATTAAGTTTATAAAGTGTAATGTCAAGATGTGATGCTCTGATGGTAATGTTAATGTGGCGGAGGGGACCACGGGAGTCGATCGTGGACGGAACGCAACAGACCGTGGTAAAGTGTGGACTTTGGTACAGCTTTCTTCAAAACATTCCCTAGTTCGAAATTATAATATACTTGTGTGTGGTTGCCGGCTTATTTTCATATGAGGCGACTATTTTAGTCCCCGGGAGTAGCAACGCATCAGTAATTCACTGAAGTCAACCCCTGTTCTGTATAAAGTCGCTTACAGGTGCCCATGGGCGGCAGTTGCCACTTACCATCAGGACTGCATGCTCGTTTGCTACTTCAATCTTATTAAAAAAGCTAACAATGGCAATTAATTTATATTCTCCCAAACAAGCGTAATTTTTATATTATAATATTATTTATTGGGGTTACCTAAATATTTCTACAAAGGACGAACTTAATGTTTTATTTTGTACCAATTAAACCTGGCATATGGCTCCCATATATTTAATTTAAACAGTTTGTACCACTTACTGTAAATTCACTCATCGTCTGTCATCTGTCTAAACTGCTAATCTATCATTTCTAATTAATTAGGTACAGAATTGTGTCAACTCCGTATCTGAAATTATAGTAGGTCACGAATACATCAATCTAGGCCCCATTGTGGCCTGGGAATCGGGGCTTTATACTGATTTATTGAGATTACATTTGTTTCGAGAATTACTTGTAAGCTTCTTTAATGATGAAGCAAACGTAAATAATCCCCAAAGAACCCTCAAACCCCCAAAATCAGATCCCCTGTTCGTTCTTTCTAATGGTTTCCAATCCACCAATACCTACTTAGCTAGTGTAGTGAACCATGACTTGAACACACCTTTATCATTCTAAAACATAACACCCAACTAAGAGAAAATAATGAGTAAATAAATCACCAGTACTAGGACAGAAGATGGCTGATGCAAAATGTAAATCTGAAAAAACGGATAAATATAAGTTTTATGTTTAAATAAATAAAATTTGTCATAAAAATTGCGTTAACCTTTACAATTAAAAGTAAATATAATAAATAAAACATTAAAAAGGACGTTATAAATTTAAATATTACAAAAAATACTTATGATATCACAATGTTTAATATATGTGACAATAGCTTATATTAATCATCGCTAAAATCGTAGCGAAAATCCGGTCTTAACACAACCTTGATACCGTCAAACTAGTATTAGATAATACTATTAAAGTATGTCACATAAAGAATCTCGTAAATTCCCACGTAACGGTCAAGAGCGGCGCGCGCGCAGCCCTGATCTACGCCCACCGAAACCATACTTCTAAAGCCGTGACGTCATTACAACCTCAGCTGGAACGTAAAAATAAATAAAAAGGATTAATTTGAACGGTTTATAAACTGTTTAAATGTTTTCAGTTGCTGCCGATAGATGGCGTT
>DWLI01001746.1:0-14676 GCA_018249915.1 Cecropterus dorantes dorantes | reverse complement strand
GGTTCTACCACCTGGGATGACTTACTACATCAATGTTACATATCAAATTGTAGTACGTATCCTCAGATCGTCGTTAATTCATCTATTCTAATATTATAAAGCAGTAAAGTTTGTTTGGTTGAACGGGCTAATCTCAAGAACTACTGGTTCGAATTTAACAATTCTTTTTATATTAAATAGTCCATTTATTGAGGCTATAGGCTATATATAACATCATGTTATGTTTGTTTATTTTTTTTTCTTATGTAGTAGTACTAAATAAATACGTAATAGATAGAAAGTAGCGAACCACAATATCCTTAATGGATTCTTATTTTCCGCTAAATAAACAGTAGCAAATGCCCGGAAAATAACGCTCCACGGACCTTAGACCCGTGATTGACAAGTGTACATAAAGGCGGTTGTAATGAGACCCGTACCCAATGAGACGTAGATATTAAATACGCGAAAATACGAGAATAAACAAAATAATCCATATTGTGACGCCGACCGGGCTTAATAGTAGAACCTTAACGGCTTACTTGTATATAAGGCGACCATCTTTGACATCGATAGTTGCAACGCATCTGTGATCAACTTTAGATAGAACTGTTCTATTTGATGTTACTTACTGACGTTGCGACGACAGTAACCACATACTATCAGGTGTATTGTATACTCATTTTATACTTCAATATTAAAAAACCGTTTGTGGTCCAACTTCGGGGACTCTATCCATTTCAGCTTAATAACAGCAGTTTTAAACACTGTATTCTGGTTTGGACGGTGTAAGAGAGACATACAATTTTCAGAGGCATTCCAAATTAGGGTTAGTAATTTAGGTTGCAACTTTTTTTCAACAATTATTTTCATTGGCTGTAAATGGTAGTAAAAAGTATGTAGTTTAAATTATCAAAATGCAGACTTTTTTATTATTTTTTTAAATACTTACACTTGAATAATGTTTTCGTAAAAAAAATGGAAGTATTAAATATAAGTTACTAGGGACATTCAATAAAACACACATATAAACAATTCAATATCTATATTGTGCATACAATTATTATCTGTACATACGAATTAAATTAAATAACAATGTTTTACAATAATAACAGAAGAATAACATAAATTTAAAATAATGACATCTTACAGCTTACATAATAACTACGCACTATTATAACTTTTTAGTACAAGATAGCACTACTTAGTTGTATAATGTTTTGGTAGATGGCACTTAACGCATATTAATATGTATACTACTCACTAGATGGCTCTGTTTACATTAGTTACCAGATTATTAAGTTCCGAAGTTACGAAAATAGATGGCACTACATGCGTATGCTTACAGTAATCAAAATAGATGGCGTTATATTCAATTAATCTTTATGAATGTATAAATATTCATATCATAGATGGCGCTAAATAGGATTCAATTTAAAACTGATATGTTTTTGGTATGATTGCTTTAACCTTGCAATTAAACATAGTTAACATAATTTATGTAATTGTTAGTATGTATAATAATCTCTTGTCAATATTACTTAATTGTTTTAATTACAAAACAAAACATATAAGTTGAATGACCTATGTTATTCCGCCACATGCAGCTCTTCATGTTACAGGTTTTTGTATGGATGCAAATAGGTATTTCTTCATATTTCATCGAAGAAAGCGAATTTACTGCATTTTTCGGCTTTGTAGTATGTAATAATTTGGTATTTTCATTTATTTCATACAAGTAACTAATCAATCGGGTGTGTTCTAGTATATTTTCTTTTATTAGTAGGTTTCATCGTAATTACCTATAGCATTCTATTAAATAGGTATGTTTTAGTTTTTAATGCTCTTTATCTTGTATAAATAGGTATTTATACTACGACGTATGAGACATAGGGTTATAGCATAAAAATAAGAAAACAAATGAATAACATTATCACGATGGAATTTATTTTTCAATGTCAATGACAGATTACAGTTTTTAATAAAAAAGTAACTTTGCACGCTGTTAGAAATACCGTCATAACATAGTATGGTAGTCGTGTATACAGTAAGACTTTACGAAAAAATATAATAATGGCTGAGTTTATTGTACCTATTAGCTACAAACTTAAATCATCAAAATATCGAGCTCAATATGAGCTATCGAAATTCTCGTCCGACGGTCTTCCCTGAGTAATTGACCAGGATGTATACAAAAACAGCATATCATTGAAAACTTTTTATTCCATTCTCTTATATTTTCATAAATATCACAGCAGGTAAAGACCGGGCGAAAATCTGAAAATTACGCTACTTTAGCATGCAATGCAATTAACGCAACGTCTAATATTTTCTCTATATTACATTCTGACTTGACTGTGAAACGCACTTGACATTTGAAAAATACAGATACAATTAAAACGCCCATTTTGCTGTCCGCCATTTGTCTAAATTTGAAATGAGTGCGATATCTATCTAGTTTGACATCGAACGAAATGCAAAATCATGTGCTTGCGGACAACAGATGGACGGTAGGTCTAAGATCGGCCAAACTGACCTAAACTTTCAAACTGCGGTGATCTAAACATTGAAATTTCTAATCATTGGAATTTTTATCATGCTAAAACAATATCAGAAAATATTTCAATTTGATAGTGTACGTTACGTTAAAATTGTACCATATTTCAGTCTCACTCACAACACAAAACGAATGATATAAAATACTGCATCAAACAAAGGTGTTTTAATATCCACACATTACACGTGTATAATATAGGCTCACGAAACTATTTGATCGAAGTTCGTCTAAGAATACGATCATGTCTAGAATAAGTTAATGAACTACAAATGCCCTATAGTCAATATTACAGTTATCAAGGCATCATCGTTTCTTTATCATTATTATTGGATTTTCGTCACTAGTATGCGCGACCGCATCTTCCTAAGATCATTCATAACTTTAAATTAAAATTAAACTAAATTCATTTGACTATCACTCATGCTTACAACATTCAGATATCGGCAACGAAACAACACTCAAACATCAGTGTTCTAATACTTAATAATACATATCTAGGCTTTACATCACAATGAAGTGCTGAATGAATGAAGATTTACATAAGAATATTGGTCATTAGATTACTTAATTGGTCGAAACGATATGTCAAGAAAGAGGGCGAGATGCCCGTGTAGACATTGTTTAAAAATTTTGATATTCGAGTAAAGATATGATTATGATTACAACCATGGAGTTGTTGGTTGAGGTCTATGCCTGAAGCGCTGAAGTGTCCTGCTTCTTAGCTGCTTGAATACGTATGTTGTAAAGGCGGCTAATACACGTATATTTGCTTAAGCTGCGGCTTGAGCTCGGGTGGGATCGTGTACACCTCCTGTTCAGGCTTCTTCTTCACCAGTCGTTTCCAACGACCACCGATGTTCTTGCGTAGACTGCGAAAACTCGCACGCTCGTTACCGATTGGCTGCATCAAGTTGTCCTAGAAATAAAAGAAAAGAGACGTTATGACCGGTTCTTTAATTCAAAACGTCTGGAATAGGTTTGTTGACCCCGATGATTCGTGCCCGATTTAGTGGTTCCGTTACCGTCCCCGATGGATGCATTAGCTGCATTTGCGCCGATGTAGAAACGATTTCCAGTTACACAATACTCCCCACGAGCTATATTTAGACGCGGTTGCCAACCAAACAAACGTTAAAAGGTCGTCCCGTTGAACGTTTAATGTTATTACTTTGACGCGAGAACTTTTTGTAAACGTTCCTCGTGTTGTGAATCTTAGTTATGATAAAGACTGGTTTAAGCAGTTTTTTCATTTGGTATCTAGGAAACGCCAAGTAAACGTTGAGGCCGTGCGAGTATGAAGCAAGCCTTGAATACACTATTCAAAGGCACATTAGCATTCTCTACTTCCTGGTGCAGACCCAATATGGCTGTTCGTTTGCAAACATAAACACGAACGATGCAACGGTAAGTAGGCCTCGGGAAGCGGTAACCGGACCGTGTTAATGAGGGTAAATTATTTTGAGAGGCTGCAGTTTTGAGTACAGTTTGTTTGCATTTACTGCCTTTTGTTCCAAGCTAGACTGCCACAAAGAAAGAAGGTCGAACGGTTACAACATGCTCGCCTTGTGCAGCTTTCTACTCCGCAAGCGTGTCCCGACATTTAAATTATTATTTCGCACTTAGATATCGTGGCCGAGCCGTTTAACCAACTCTCTCTCGCGTGGCGGGGACGTGGGTCGCACCAATCACGATTTCTTTTGAATCTTAATGTTAACGTTCCTAACTTTCCATATTGTTTGGCTCGAATCGCAAGAGGTATCAAACTTAACTAGAAAATGTTCACATCTGGCGTGTGGCATTAATAGCATTTGGGTCAAGTATAAATGCTGCAACTGGTTGCATTCTCAAAATAGGATGTTAATGAGTGTTGTGTTGTAATGTCGTAATGTTTTGATAACTAACCTGATCGTGAGGATAGACGTAAGGCTGAGGCAGCGGCGGTGGGAACTGCCACAAGGGCTGCTGACGGAAGGCAACAGGCTCAGGCGGTGGTTGCGGCGCAGCCTGGAGCACAGCTTCGGCCGGGTGCACCGAAGCCGAGTGCTCCTCGCGCTTGCGCAGCTTACTGTGGACGATACGAATCGCCATCATAGTACCGTTGTTTCCGACCATCGTGGCGAACGATCCTTCAACGCAAGAATAACTGAACACACTGGGCTGGATCACAGGTAACAAGTTCCAGTCGGGCAGTCACAACATTTCAATTTCACAATTTTCACTCACAGCCGTATCACGGTCTAAACGACGCGCGTAACTAATAACTAATTTAAATAAATTATCACAATTATTTATATTTTGTAAGAGCTATTGCACATATCACTGCTCGTAGGAACGCGCGGTAGACCGCGTTACGCGAGCTTCAGCTGCGCGGTGACTAGAATGTTATCGTAAAGTGGCCGGCAGGTGCCTAGCAAAGCGCTCGCTCGTGCCAAACGACCTCTACGGAGTACTCCATGCGTCTGAGTTGGAGTGGAGGGGCGCGCATGGCTTTTATATGCTAGCGTCTGACGCGGCGCCAGCGCGGGTGGAAGGGAGGGGGGGGAGGATTTGACGATGTGGCCGTTTTCCGCGAAAAACTACGACTGGTGGCGATTTCTTCGGTCGCTCTCATATCGTAATGGTAACGCCAATGACGCATCCGACCGTTGGTTAGTCCCGCTTGCCCAAGCCATAAAATTAATTCACATAAGTTTTAACATTTTATAACGTAGTTTAATCGATTCAAATTTTGCTATGACGGTTGTGAGTGAAAATCTGACATTTAAAACCAGCTATGTCGTTAATTCTTGCGTTAAAGATGACCTGTTGTATCCATAATAGAAAACTTAATCATACATAAAGATAAAGCTATCAGAACACATTAATCAAACGCAACAAGTAGATAAGCGATTGCCGGAATCTCCAGGTTTATGAAATATCAGTTACCGGCGTTAATCATGAGAACGTAAGTAAACAGAGACCACGCTCCCAATTCAGCGGTTAAACTTATCTAGAACGTCGAGATAGTAAGATAAATTAATGATCCCATATTGATTTTGTGGATGATAACAAATGCAAGGGAGACGTCCTGCATTTCACCATTAACCGAGTTCAAAGTCCAGAATGTATAAATGTATAGCGAACTATAGCGAGTTTACGCACATCTGTGTCTATGGATGAAACAGGCGAAACGTTGGGTGACATTGCATCTCTTTCGGTCAAACACATGCACGCGTATATCGTGAAGGAGGTGCGTATTCAGCGCTTTCGACTCGTAAAGGCAAAGTAGGGCTGCAGGGCAAGGGAGAGCGGGAAGGTGCAACGCCCTTAGTTCGCTCTAACTCAGCCGAGCCTTTGGGCCTTTGACTCGAATGTAGGATAAAAAACACAGGTAGTGAACCATTATAAGTTGTTACCCTTGAGAACCGTCTGGAGGATATCGATGATAAACGAGATTTCTACCGAAGAATAAAAACGGCAACGAATTCTAACGAAATCATAACATTATAACTTTTAATTTATTTGATATTATTTAACTCAGATAATTCTTAACGCTAAGTCACGTACCCTGATCGAACGAACATTATCGTATACCAATAAATATACAATTTTAAGATCATTCCGTGTACGTATATATTATCTCCATCTACAAAGTCACGCTCGAATGTCTTTATCTTAAACATTAAAAACGTATAGCACAAGTCTATTAATTTACATGCGTGCCAGTCTGAACACTGCTATTGGCTGTTATAGAAACCTTGGCGGAATATCGAGTTCATCTAAAATATCAACAATCATCCGTGTGATCGTTACCAAGGAGACTATTATACATACTCGACTCACTTATCTCTATAGATGGTATACTATTTGCTATTTTTTTACTAAAATATTTCATAAGTGACTTTAATAGTGACAAGTTTTGTTTCGTAATCAATATTTAGATCAACACTAATCTTATTTCATTTAACCACGAATAAAAAGCGAGTAATTGAAACACCAATTTGTTTATATTGACAGTATTAAAATGACTAATTTATTTATTGCTCACGGTTTACGAAATAGGTTTTAATTTATCTCGTGTAATGTATTAAATGTGCACATTAAGATAATTTTAGGGTATGGTGCTAGCAACAGACGGTTTTGACCTCATGTTGGCGTCACTAGAGGTTATCAGGTTAACTATAATCATTGTAAAAAGTCCCAACAAATAGTCTGTTTGTCAGTAGATATAGCATTGTTGATAATGATAGCATCAATTATGTTATTAACGTCATTATTTCAGATGAACGATCTAGAAGGTTATGCCTACAAGAAATTCAATAAGCAGACTCTAAAAGAGTGCAATTATTATTGATGAAGTGATTATTATTAGTGGCGCCGAAGTTCGATTGTGACATTGACGTCAGCCGTGATAAGAGTCAATAGGGGTACTTTTTTAATAGGACCGTCGTATGGTGAATATAATAAATATCTACTATCTATTATTTTCTTGAGATTCTATTCTCAGCTTTATGGTTGTTTAATATCGTATTATTTTCAGAAAGGTATTGTATATTTATGTTGCTAGAGTTAAATTATTTCATTAGAAATAAACCGTAGAAACAACGTCGGCGAAAGTTATTAAATGTTTTACCTCCAACTTTCAATACCCATTTAGTTTAATGATCTACTAAATTTAAATAAATTTAGCAGATTATTATTATTAGACTGAATTAACATTTGACAAGTCTAAGCTGAACGAAGCTCAATGCAATGAAGAGGATAATTCCAAGTTCTCAAGGGTTATCAACGCATCTGTGACTGACCTCAGGTAGGATTCTAATCTTATCTGGGGTTAATTACATATGTATATGGACAGCACTTGCCACTCATAATCAGATGGACTGTATGTTCGGTTACTACTTCAATCGTTTAATGAATTAAATTCATAGAAAAAGATAAATTATTGGTCACGAAACTAATATATTCAATTGCAAAGCTATCGTTAATCATAATCTGTCAGTCTAGTCCTTAAAAACTTTGTCACATTTAATGTAAAAAAAATATTCGTTGTATGTCTGTTTTTTAACAGATTTGTTCTGCTTCAAACACAATAGACTTATTTTCCTTTGTGATACAGGATTTATTTGCCCGAACGTGAACAATTCATACCATGGTGCATTCTCTCAGGTTCTCAGACGACCTGAGATCAATAGGGTTTCGTTTGTAATCTCTTATGTTTACGAAATCATCGTCTGGAGCTGTTATATAAACGTTGAAAAGTAGCCACACAAACAATGCTTACGTTCAATGTACTCGTATCTTGTAGGTATCACCTTTGAATTAAGATGGCGAAATTGTTGTCTAAATCATCATCAGTGACCTTTTGGCAACATCGACAAGTCTATCAAACGTACGATAAGAAAAAGGACTAAATTATTGCAATATAATTCCGAAATGGCTCATTGCCTTATATTCTTATAAACCCGCAGTTAATACTTGTCATCGTAAATCTTGAGATATAATAAAAACTCATTCTAGCGATTTACGTTAAGTGTGGTTTTCCGTATTTTTTGCTTATTAATTTTATTGCGATAGTAATGAGGCAAATGTGGAGGCCATTCCAATAAATGTAGCTATCGACCACACAATCATTTAGATTAAACTATTCATACATAAAAATGACCTCATTATATCAACTACTTATTCCTAAGGAAACTCAATCCTTGGAATTTAAAAATATTTAGAATCCACATTAGGTATGTATTATGCCACCATAATCGTATACCGTTTTGGCTTCCTCTTTATATTTATGATTGTTGTTATTGAATCATACAATTGCCTTCTCTGCAACAGGTTTCAGCCTTTTACTGACCACGAGATTCATGTGACAGTTGGGTTTAGGCGCTTTGTACATATTTGCTATTCTCAAATAACCTGTCTGATAACAAGTCGGATCAACTAGGTATTATCAACTAACTAGGTTGAATGTAAACAATAATAATACTATAAATTTATGTTTTATATAAACAAGTGCATAACCTTCAAAACAACACTGAATTCAAAGTTCAGTTACGAGACCTCAATTACATGACTGTCAAAGTGTCTATACTTGAATAAAACAAGCATTAAATTGTCCAGTCCTTATTAGTTTGGAAGCCATTGTACGACCGACCGCGACCTTGCCAGTTACGGTCGACGATCAGTTCCTGCTATATTCCTCCAGCTACACGTTTTTGTCCGTCTCTTCGATTATCTGACTCACTCTATACAATTGTCAGGTTTTAAATAGAACCGCATGTTGGATAAAGTAACCAATCACTAACGACCAAAGCCACATCGCGCGAAATTAAACGTCAAGTACTTCAATTACTTTTAGCTTTAAAATATCGAATGCAATCGAACAGACACATCGAGAGTGGTATATGGGCAATCACAAGGAATTTACCTTGACCAGACAGAAGATAACCTTGTAACACGACCGAATGATAGCAAACGAGTTTCTCGGTGCATTTCACGCGACTTTATTGAGACAAAAATATAATGCAACGCCGAAATTATTACCGTAACTGCAATCTATTTCTGCCCACGGGTACAATGTTATGATCCAGAAATACTTAAACATACGTGCCGCAGTCAAAAATAGATGTTATATGAGCAACCAAGATTAGTAGTATATGTATAGTAGTTATATGGTGACGTTTCATATGAAAGTACCTAAGCTATAAGCAATAATCGACTAGCCGGGCCAATCGGTTAAGTTACCCGCGCTCGAAGGGGTTGTTCTTGTCCCGTCCGCAAAGGCAGACGATAGTCTTGTTGACGGACAGCACGATCAGGGAGTTGTGCTCCAGCACCACGCCAACTTCGCAGTTTTCCTCTTTACACTTCATCGCCTCGACGGCGATCGGAGCGAAGAGCATCGAAAGGCGTGCACAGACACTTGACACAGAGAGTTTGGTGTGAGCGAGGGCGGCGAGGCGCCAACGTGGGGCGCTCGGCGCGTTTTGGCGCAGACTGCCGGTCAACCGCCGTGAGTTTTCATACCGCCGACACCGCGGTGACTATTTGACTGGCTCGTGGCATCGACATCACGCCTCGCGCAGCGCGCCGGTGGGTGGCGACTGAACAGTGAACACGCACCTCTCCCGTTACCTTATTGCTATGTTATGGGGACTCGACCTCGCACCGAAAGCCCCCTGCAATCGACATGCGTTACGGTATTTTAAGCACGTTCATTATAACCCTTCTTTGCCTATCGGTCGACCTGAACACGCAACGTGGCACCCGCAATTTTTCACAAAAATGACACAAAAGTACTACCATATATTTAATTTGGCACGATCACGTTAAATACCGTCACTAATAAGTCTCTTGTCTTGGCAGGTGTAAAGTTATTCAATTTCAATGCTTGGAGCTGCTCGGCTTTGTTATTCGCTCTTTGTGGTTCGACTGAAAACAGTTGCACGTCAACGGATGTCGTTCCAAGTGTGCCGTATTCATACATAACAAGTGTTGCGGCACTAAGCCGGGAGACAATTCAGCTAATTATTTATGTATCACGACAGAATATTTAAGACTATTCTCTGTTATTGGTCGTGTTGTGCATGAACGCTCATATGGAGCTCGAGAGTTGGAGAAATCCTTCTTAATGAGGTCTTCTTTAACGAGAAAGTTTGTTACAAAACTTAAACATAATCGTTCAGAAAGTTATTTGCAAAAGATGGCAAAGCTGGTGTAACTAAAAATATATCTACAACGAAGTGATATAACAAATTAGCGATTATGGATTCCATTAAAGATGACGTCAAAACTTTCATGGGTAAATGTATTGGAGCCCTATCGTTATCGGCCGATAAGATACATCGAGTGGGCATCAAGGGGCGTTTGCTAAATCCGTTTGTACATTTTCATAAAGCTACTATTAAGCCAACATCTGGACTGTTTCCAGCAGCGTGAATTTAATGGGTGACAATATAATGGTCATAGAATTTTTGATAATTTGACTATCATTAAATAATATATAGTATACACGCTACTATTAATAATAACGACCCGCATGGTGGAGCGGTCACCAAACCAGTCTGACACGCAGTGGGTTCCGGGTTTGATACCCGGCCAGACAGGCATCGGAATGATGAATTTAGATTTCTGTTCGTGTGTAGATTGATGTTCTGGGTCTGGATGTGTTCGTCTGTCTATGGCACCCGCGATTTTTTCCTGAAGGATTCTAAGATTTTCTTGTATGAGTGTAGAAAAGCGTGTTAATAAATGACCGTGGTTGCGCTAATTTACTTACTTCACGATATGTTTAACTACTCATAGTATGTTTTATATATCATATCATATCATATATATCATATGTTTTACTAACTCATAGTTTTAAATATGACTTAAAAGCATATGTGAATTAAACAGTCCAAAGTTTAAAAATAAAAATGCTTACTAAATAATAATAATGTACAAGCAAAAAACTTTATTATCTCACTGGTGACAAACGGGTGACATTAAACTTGCCGTATGTATTGCAACACTTTCAACGGAAACCGTTTAAGTTACGGATATGCGCTTCGTTCACAAGAAAAATATATAATTAAGACAAATTAGACTGGTCTTAAATTTATCATGATTTAACGCCAGCTGTCAAGTGAAACTGGACCACACAATGAGTTGATGACTTCCTGCCGTCAAAGGTCCGATTGACGAAAACACCTGAGCATGACATCTGGCAAACTTAATGCATCGAGAGTTAAATTGAGAAATAATGTTATATCTGGGGAAAAATGTAGTTTATTATAAACATTGCCTATACTGTAGTATATTTAAAAGAACTTACATTTTTTTCGTAAGTGCATAAGTGCAGATTGATATAAATAATGATAGCAAGGTGAATATAAATAATACATGGAAAATTTTGTGATTTTTGTGTAGTTTGTATCAACATATTTCTAATGTGAATGCGTCGAGTTCAATTGAATTGTGTTGTTGAATCCGAATTAAAATGGTTGCCACAAAATTGTAAGGTCAATTCCATTCAATGGGATGTAGTAGTTAAATATATGTTACGTCACCGCGAACGTCCTTTGCTGTTTGTTGCAATTGTGTAAATTATCTCAAACGAGACCATTTAATGGCAAAATTTCTGAAAAATGTACATAAATGATGATTAAAATAATCTCTAAACTGTCCGGTTCAATCATGAAAACGAAGGGTATTTTAGTCCAAGAATGAGATGGCAGAATATAAGACCGTATGTTTTAGGTAATCAAAAGCTATACCGATATTACAGGTAAAATATTCTTTACAAGTATTCACTAAATTACTGAGTAAAAATTAATCGAAGTCAAAATATACAATTTTACAAAATTTGCACACAATATCATTTTCATTCCAATTATTTTATATGGTTTGTCTGGTTTAAATCGGCAAATCAGTCACGTCTGAAACAAACCGAAACAAACCAATAGAACAATAGCGGAACATTGTTTAATCTCGCTACAAAATCTAAATCAATGATGTTTAGACCTGTCAAATTTCTCAGTTTCACGTTTTGTTTCTCTGATATTTTCCTAAAATGAAATTCACATTCGTATAGCTTTGAGGCATTTCTTTCCGAGAATAATTTGATTGCAAAATACTGTGTTTATATCATCATCTCTGTCTAGTATGTAGGAATAGATTTCTAGTACATCGAATGTGACATAATAATGAGCGACAAATGGTAATTTTTTGTACTTATTTTAAGTGTTAAAAAAACACGAGGTACTTAAACATTGTACCATCGTAAGATGTAAAAATTCTCGATGCACATTTCAACACAGAAAATACGGGTAGCTTTCACTTCTACAAGGATGCATAGAACAATGGCGCCGGAGAACATTAGAAATTTAAGTAGGTTAATATGTTTTGTTTCAGAGAACACGGCGACAACTGTTATACAATTCTAAATAAAATACAAGTCTAAGAAATAACCAGAAGTGTGATATATTTTCTTGAAAATGACGTCAGGACATTTAGTCACTGAATAAAAGAAACGTTATTCCTTCAATAACTGAAGAACAACAAGGTTGCAATTTGCAATGCAGATAAAACTTTACAATTTATCATTATGAAAGATCCGCTTTAAATTCTGTTTAAATCAATACAAACTCAAATATCATCAAGTCATCGTCATTTAAATTTATGATTATTTGGGACTTTATGTACATAAGTTCAGAAGATCAATCGTCATGACATATATGGTTTGTATTACATAATCTGACAAGATCATAATATTACCGGAGGTTGGAAACAGATTAGTTACTATCCATAAGATATAACCGAATGAGAAAATATATGCCGCTCTTACCACATCTTGCAGACCAAAACACAGCAGCGTTTAACACTGCTGTTATTTCTGCCTGATAACAGCAGTGTTATGTTCTGTTGTGTTCTGGTCTGAAGGGTTTGGTACGCGAGACATGCTTTTCGAGACATTCCATCTTAGTACTCAGGGGTAGCAACGCATCTGTGGCTAACCTTAAGTAAGACTTTAATCTTACCTAGGGTTGATTACAGATGTCCATGGGCGGCAGTAGCCACTTACTACCAGGTGGACTGCATGCTTGTTTGCTATTTCCATACTATAAAAAAATAGGTGTGGCAATTGTGCTTTCAAAGTCTAGCCACAAGAAATTCTACTGACTCAATATAAAGAAAAGTTACTGTCCCGATAAAATTAACTTACAATCATTGATTGACTGCGCTCGATGTTAACGTCAAACCGTTCGCAAGATATAGCGCCTATGAATTATAAACACTTAATATGTTTAGTTTAGAGGATATTGTTAGATACAACAAAACTTTTACATCTTTTCACTGTTCACGTGGACGTTACAATTGGCAGGGAGCCAGCACGAACGGACCTTGGTTGATTTGTATATCCGTATTAATTATGTACGTGTCAGTATTCAACAAGACATTGTCTACAAGTCTTCTTATTGCGTCATTAAATCTACAAATTATAATTCATCAACAATAACCTATTCATTTACTTTCTTTTGATTTACCCAATTTTATATCTTAAACACTACAAATGTTAATTTATTTTGAGTTTACGTTCTCTCGTTCTTAGTCTCTCGTCTTGACGGGCGAAAATTATTATTTTTGTTCAAATATATAAGGCATACAGTAAGTGCAGTATGATTTACCACGAAAACAATATAGCTTCCGGATGTCACTGTTAGCAGACTTAAATACCCATACTTCCGAACAGCATGCTCCATCGCATGCCAAAACGTTTGACTTCATCCGTTGCGTGAGATGCATAACTAGCGATTCGTGTGATGATACTTAAAACTTGGGAGAGGGAGCCATGTTTATAAAGTGATAAATGAGAGCTCCAGCTGTTACTATGCTGAAGAGCAAATGGGATCGTAAAAAAATATAGTTGCCAAAAATTGCGAAAATGTAAGCGTAGTGCCATTATCACACCCATAGGGTGACTTCACTGTGGATCTAATTCACTAATGTAAAGTCAATTAGATTTTACGTAAGTCAATAATTACCAGGAAGTCTATAAAAACGAATTTAATAGACAAAACATTTTAAAACTTTAATAAAACGGCAAGGAAAGAGACTTCCAAATATGTAATCCCATGTTAATAGGGTTATCGACATCTCAATTTCAATTTTTCGACGTGACGTACGTAATAAACCTCCTTAGTTCAACCAACTTAGTGGCGGAAAAAATCGTAAACCAGTTATCATCAACAACAAGGATAAGATGTCGGACTAAAAATATACTATATGCAAAACGCTATTGTTACAGAAATTCAATTTTCAGATGCAGAAGAGCTGGCGTCAGTCCAAACAAGATGCGGGCCTTCGTGGTTCATTGTTGGGATCAGTTTCTTTAATTAGCGAACTATTTACTCGTTTTAAAAGAACTTTTAAACTTCAGTCCACAAAGTTAACAGTGTATTTAATGTTGTTAAATTTTCTTGCAAATTACGACTTAAAATTATATCGTCTGTTGCTCGAAACCTTTCATTCGTTTGTTCATCGCCTGTTTGAAGACCATTGTTGGATAAAGGTCTCTAGAAAAGAGCATGTTTCTATAATTAATTACTTGGCTCTGCAAGTTATTTACTAGTGGATGAATAACTTCGAAGGGAGACAATATTGCAATTCTACCCTTTTGC
>DWLI01001745.1:0-14680 GCA_018249915.1 Cecropterus dorantes dorantes | reverse complement strand
AGTATAAACCCTTATAACATTTGGTATTAATAGCAATATAATTTATTTACGGTGTGAGTGTCATTTATAATCAGAACATCAGTTCATTGTTTGTTATTATTGCTATCTCTGTCACATGTCGTGCTTACTTAATTCTGGAGCTTATTACATGCTTGCAACACTAATCAATACGTGATATGTGAATGTGTGCGTGCTTGACATACGAATAAAAAATATATTAATGTGTGCATTATATTGCACGTCTCATATGTATTCTACGTTTTCTTAGTTTTTAATCTTTAATAATGCTTACGTTATGTCGAGTATTAAGGTTCAAATAAAAATAATTGTTATTTCTATTTATTATATTTGTTAAATAATATGTTAATAAATATTAAAATATTGTTTGACAAAAACAAAAGATGAGCATAATGCGTTATCGTTATCCAATGATATAATACCTTTTACAAGCTTTGAACCCCATTAGGGGTTGAATTTCCAAAAACCCTTTGTAATCGTTCATTTACATTATGAAAGGAACTTCTGTACCAAATTTCAAGTTTCTAGATACAGTAGTTTCGGCTGTGCTTTGATATATAAGTCAGTGAGTCGGAATTGTCTTTTATATATTATTTTTATGTACAGGTAATGTTTATTATGGTACTGTTAGTATTTTTATGAGTTTTATTAATGCAAAAAAAATAGAGTTTGGGCGGTTGGATGTTTGTTACTTTGTGACTCAAATAATTCTCATCGGATTTGGATAAAATTTAGCATACACATAGTTTATGGCCGTACAAACTACCGCAGTACCATGTTAATATATTAAATTGAAAAAGTGTCAGTATTCAAATCACACATTAGAAAAAAGACGTGTTGTAATCAATCTAAAATAGGTCGACTTCGAAGTATTATGTAAAATAAGTTGTCTGTAGGTATATGTAAGCTGTTCTATTGTTCACGATTCAATAAAAAATAGACGAAGTATTTTGAGGTACGTTTATTACAATCGTTTTCAATAAAATCAATAAAGGACATGCAAACATAGATTACAAAGGCATATTGTAGCTGTAATATAATACATTTGTAATAAGGAAAATTATTTAAAAATTTACATGACATCGCATCTTTTTGCTGTGCATTTTATTGTATTTGTGAGAGTCTAAAGATTAAATGATAACTGAAACTCTATCAGACGGTAAACATTTTAGAAATCGTTCGAATGTGTTTAATAGATCAAAGTTTAAGATTTAAGTTTTCCTTAAATATAGCTTGTTTGTTTCTTAATTCGAAGGAATGGAACGCGTCGTTGGACAGTTTGTCTTAGGTACTGTATATGTATACCCTTTAAAACAAAAACAGTAGAACTTAACATTACTGTTATGAGGCCGATCGGTGTAGGTGGTCCCGCCGTATTCTAATTAGAAAAGTGTGGTGTGTGTACCATACTTTTCTAATTAGAATACGGCACTAGTAAAACTTAAATACATAATGGAAAATTTTTGAGGATAAGTGAGAAAAGACTTTTTCAAAAATCGATTATGCTGTTACACAAATTACGAAGTAAAATCGTTAGCGTGCTTCAGAAAGAGGTAAAGCGCCACTTAGTGTAGCGCCGACAACCGCCTTCGTAATGCATTTTCGTTTCATCGAGTTTCCAATCACTATTCTAAAGATTCACTTCAAAAAAGTGTATCAAATTAAAATTCAAATAAATTCTATCAGTGCTTAAGCGCAAGTCATTGACGATTTATATGCTGTGAATACGATTTTACATGACGTGTGGACTTTGTATAATAATGCTCACTTTCAACGAAGGGTGTATTGTCCTATCATTGTTTTATTGTCACTCAAGTTCACTTCCGTCTTTCTCAAACAAATCGTGCAGGATAAGTTGCAATTCTACATTGAACGTGATGTGTGTGTGTGTGCGTGATTGTCATAATTATGAAATAATTACGCTCGTTCAACGAAAGTCATGCTTATCTGCTAGTTTTGCAAGCTGTGTGGAAATTTACTCGCTATCATAATGTAACATCGGGTAATTAAGCTTTTTACGTTTTAAACAAAACAAAAGCATTTTTTCGCGTTTTTGTATTTGTTAAGAGTATTTTTGGCCCCAATTTAGATATCGATGCTTTAGGCAAAGCGTATATAGGAGGTGCCTCGCCTTACCCGTTACTAGATAGAAAAGCTAAGACAAAAACCAAACAAAAAACATAGCGTGATGTTATACAGTCTACTAAAATTTTCAAGTTACTAACTTCAACGGAGTAGAACTTGTATATAAAAGTATTTCAACCTTTTCACCCCCTTCGGAGTGAAAATTCCAAAAATGTATCTTAGTGCTCCTGTACACTCCCTAAGGAATCTCCATAGTAAATTTCAACTTTCTACGCTCAGTAAATTCGGCTGTGTGTTGTCAGTCAGTCACTGAGTAACGGAAGAGCTTTTTATATATAGAATATTATATCAATCATATAGTTTAGTTTAGTTATATGTTAAAACGATTTCATGGCGATCAGATCTTAGTCGACGTTACGTACGTAGAGAACATTATCTTCCTTTCTTTCTTTTCTTCCAAATAAATTTTATAGTGATTCTCCTAGTACAAAATATAAGTTATTGTTAAATGTAAGAAATACTTACTTAATCTATGCTTTGTTTGTGCTTCTCGCAAACTATCCCAGTGAAGAATTTGATACCAAGAGATATCAGCTAACTCCGCCTTCTTCCATCCTAGGTACCATTCACCGCTGCAACAAACGATTTAATTAAATATTTGAAGGTGGTAAAACTCATTGTGTGGAGACATACTTTTCCGAGGAATTCCAGCTAGCGTCTTCAGGGGTAGCAACACATCTGTGGTTAACCTTAAGTGAGACTTTGAATTTACTTAGGGTTGCTTACAGTTGTCCATGGGCGGCATTAGCCACTTACCATCAGGTGGGATGCATTCTCGTTTGTTCCTTCAATGCTATAAAAAAGATATACTCGTATATTATAATACCATTTTACACGAATTTTTTTTAACAAAAAATAAAATAAAATATAAAACATACTTCATCACACTAATCACAAAAATAAAAAATATACTGTTATAATATAACGTTCTGCTCTTTTTAATCTAAAAAAAAAACTGAATCATAAATTAATTATTAAATGGGATTAAGTCTTTGTCTTGCGACTACATAAGCTATAAGCATAATTTTATTGATAAAATGACACAAAAATTACGAGAAAACGTATCATATAGAAATTCAAACCACCAAAAAGATATTTTATCCACAACTTGCACATAGTTCACAAATAATAATAACACAAATCTTTCAGTTTTTGTGCATTTCACAAAAAATATCCGATTACGGGTCTTGTTCGACCGCGATCGATAAACGAGAGGCTGCTTTAAATATATAACCGTACGATATGCATATAAAACGGTTTCAAATAACGTCTCTACGCTCTCTGAAAACATCTATGCAAGATATAAAATTTATGAAGTATGTAAAATAGTTTAGTTTATGTAACGAAAAATAATTGTAATCATGAGTATAAAGTTACTGAAGTAAATGGTGACAAAATAGTTTTGAATACTATTATGTCAGTTAAAGCTTAATAAAGTTGTTATTCGATAGAAGTTATACAATTAGTCAATTAATAAGCGCTTTAAGTTTGTGGCATAAGAACTTATAGTATGTGATTTTTTATTAAAAAATAAATGTAACAATTGATTTTGCAATCCACTCCTTATAAATCAGGGTAGAAAAAATCCACACCACATCCTTCCACCTAACCGTAATAACTGATTTACGAAATAGATGTAACGGTCGAACCTTCCCGATCGAACTATAGTAGGTTTACCACTTTTCAACATGGTTTACGTTAAAAAATAATTATCAATAAATAAAATTTAAGATTACAAATTATTTATAACTCATTTTCGCTTATAGTTTCTTCAGTGTATCGCTGTCAATAAGATAAGTGTCTCAGTTTTGTTATTCTATTATCTACAATGTATCGATTAATCTTAGTCACTAAACTAGATTAAAACATACCGTTATTAGAACGAAACAGATCAAGAGCGAGCATTGAGTTTTTTTGCAATTTTAAGTATTAAATTCAATTATAAACAAGTTTTATTCGAGATAACGCAATTCTATTATCTAAACCGTTAACGGATTAATTAACGGTTTTAATGTTTGTAACAGTTATTGTTTGTTGAGTTAATCTTGTTAAGGCTATGCGATTATATTTTCAGGTATATTTTTTGGAGAGTGAGAGTTTGTTCTTTTAAGTCTATAAAGATTCAGAAAAAAGTTGTAGGCAACATTTTTTTTAAAGTTATTAAATTTAAATTCTATCAAAGTAGATTAGGTATTTAGTAAAAAAATATAGCGAATAGAGTTTAGAAACTAATACTAAATTGTGATGTATCAAAGGCTTGAATTACTGACTAATTCCGGCTACGTAGCGAAAATGCCATCTTCATGCTCGTAGCATGTAAGGTGTTGAATACATTGGTGGCGCCATGTATCGCGCACTTGTATGTTTATGGCATGGCGTACTAGTAAATAAGTACTACTACTAGCACTAGGCTAGTCGCACTAGACTCAACTCATTTTGGGTCGATTTGAAGTACCTTCATGTATATAGCATGAACTGTGGTGAATACGTTCGTGGCGCCATACACTAAACACTCTCGTAATTTTGGCATGTGGAGTGTCGTGCGAAACGCTACTAATACGAGTAATTGTTTAATACGGCTACGTAGTATAACTTACTTAGGATCGATGTGAAGTATCTTCATGTCCATAGCGTGCACTGTGGTAAATACGTTCGTGGCGCCATGGACCACGCACTCCCGGGTTTCTGGCATGGCGAGCGGTGTGCAGGATGCTAAGAATACTGGCTCGTTGCGACTACATAGTGGCAGATAGGATACGTAATGGCCACGAATTAGAACTACCTGAAATAAAATGATTAATTGTGACATGTGTATTAAGCATAGGAGAATTTGAAATAACGAAATTGTGGTCGCAGTTTGGGAGTTTCTTAAAATTCGTGGTTATTAAAAGAACGTAACATTAATGTTTGTCTTTATTTAGTATGAAATCGATGTTTTTCATGGTTTTGTTTATTTTTAATGCGATTGATGACGGGAGAAGGGTACAATAAAGCCATGTAGTAGATTCAAGTAATTAACTCAATTTGCTAAAATAATGTGTTCAGTCCCTTTTGTTTCCTGATTGTGGGATTTGTTGCCTAGTTAAGAAAGGCGATGTAAGTAGTAGCGCTTGTAATTAATTTCAAACTATTATTAGCTTTGATCCTACTGTATTCTGATTTTTTAAGGCTTTAGTTTAATCAAATCAGAGGTGTGACACACTTTAGAGATAGAATAGTAAAAAAAGAACTTCTTAACCAAGTGGTCAATTAAAATCAAAGAAGATACACCTTTTAGAAAAGATAATCTATATGATTTTTACATGGTCTGTTTATTTAGAGTATATTCTAAAACTTACTTTTTGGTCGCCGAATCTCATTTGTCGTCTAGCATTTCTCGACACATTCATTCTACAGAAGAAATGTCTAGTCTTTGGTATGTTCTCAGTCTCGCCGTTACTCCCTCTGTTCAGTTCTACTTGGACCGTTTGGTGGTCCTGTCTATCTATAATATCGTACACACTATCCCCATGTATTAGTAAATCCTCCTGAAAATGTAATCTAAATTATTTATAATGTTTTATTATAAGAAATTATTTAAAACTTTCCAACTCATTGCTTCTCACGCTATTATTTTCTTCTTTGTCGTAAATGCCTTAGTCACATACAAAGAAGAATAGACAAAGATCCAGATCGTAACAGTAATGTAAATTTATCGTTAAGATATCTGTCTGATTGGGCATCGAATCTAGAACCCAATGCATTTTAGATCGGTATAATGACCGCTACGCCACGTGGGTCGTCAAAAATTTGTTACGCTAATGGTAGTAATAAAACGTTGCTTCTTTATTTAAAGGTCAAAGTTTGAGCGTTTGTCTAAAATTCTTAACTTACTTTAGTCAACTCTAACCCAACATGAGCGGTGTAAGTACTAATGTCGCTTCAATAATCACAAAACGTTAATTATTTAAATAAAATTATTTAATTTGATACAAACCATCGAATGCCCTAAATATTCAGCGGCATTTTCCGAAATATACAACAGTTTTCCATTCTGTGTCATCATCATCATAAAACCGTTCATAGCCTGAAAATACATTGTAAATGTCAGTAACTGATTTTATGGTTTCACGGTGAGCGGTCGTAAACTTGAAAAAATACCTTAGAAAATCCAATATTAGGTGTGGGAGTAGCTTGCTCTTCGTACTGATAGTTGAAGTCGTGACTTTTGAACACTAAAACAGAAAGAAAGACGGTATTATGGGTGAAGTTATAGCAAAGGGAGATAAGATAGCGAACTAAATGCATTTTAAACGTCTTAATACGCCGTTTCGTGACTGAAGGTGAAACAAAAAGTTTGGGAGACGTTTTGAAAATACGAGGACGAGATTTTGGATAACAACGCACGTGATGCGCCTGGCCAAAGTGGAGCATGGGAAACGCTGGGGAAATGTACGCGGAACTACATTGGAAATAATATGACGTATGTATTACATTGAAAACGATATATTTATTATATTTGGTATACAAAATCAATGTGATAGATGGCACATACATTTAATGCTGTGTTCGTGCTAATCAACGAAACCGCTTAACAGTTTTCAATGAAACTATTTATGATTTTATTCTTTTTGTGTCGCTATTTATAAAATAGCTTTGTTGGACTTCATAGGACTATGTTATCGAAAATCTTTTAGCGTTAGGATTACAGGTGTTAGGATAATATATGGCATACATTTTCGATTATTTACGTTATGTGTTCTTATTTATCGTATTTAAGGTTTAAGCACATTTTACCTGAGATATAAAAAATAGGTAATGGACTAAATTGTCGTTCTATTTATAGGTCATGACTTAAAATACTGGGGACAAGTAATGCAATTATGTTAATTCGTGTTTTACCGTCTCTATTAAGTAAATCAGTTTAAAGTAAGTAATTAGAACATGTATGTGATTTTTTAAAATAAATTATTTGATTTGATTGATTATTGATTATTTGATAGATTTAATTGACATTGAAATTCCCTTACCTTGTTGAAAATAATTCATCTTTCGCACATAAACGCAGACAAGTGCCATCAGTTGCAGCTGAGAGAGTCTTTGCCGAGTAGACGGCGGCAGGGGCAGCAGATCCCGCAAGTTCGAGATCTCTGCGTTAATGAGGTCCCGCCGCATCTTGCTAGCACCTTTTGTTGACTTGGTTGGTTCAAATCTGTTAACAAAAAATGTTTTAATAAATAAAGATTTTGTCATGAATATACATTATTACATAGTATATATTATCTGTTAATATCTTATTGTATACTTACTAAATATATCCGCATACTTTTATAGAATATAGATGTACTCGTATGTATGTTATATAGTATCTATTATTACCTTTATATTTATATTTCTTTTTTTTGACCAGAGCCATGTCCAGTAACCTCTAATAAAAAAGGTGTTTATATTACGAAGAGAAATTATTCACATTTATTTCAGAATTGTTTATTACTGAATGAATTATGACATTTTAAAATACAATACAATTATTAATATATTGTGACGTTTGTAAGAGTACCAGGTATTCATAAGATGTCTATAGCACTAGGAGATTTCAAACGATCATTAGCAAAAACATGCACGGTTTGCTTGCTTCTTTTCAGGGAGTAAATTGAGCAGTCGGTAATTGTTTGCTCTAGGAGATAACTCTATACAAAAGTTAGGATGTTTGAAAATATTTGAAAGGTTCTACAATCGTAAAGTATAATATGCGCTATTATGGGCAGGAAGACTCGTGCCATTGGAATAATGGTTTGCAGGTAGAACATAGTATAAAAACCTTCCCTTTTTAGCACACAAAATCCATTAGAACTTCTTCCCACTATTAATCTGCGTCGGATGTCTCATAGAATAAGCAATGAACTTTTACTCGTCTCTACGCGTTTCTAGTCGGGAAAAAATAGAAAGGATTCTCTAGTATTTGAAGACAATGCGCGGATACGGCGTTCCGGACAGGTGTATGGCGTATCTCGATTATATTCATGTAAAATAGATATAACTATTAGAATAGTTACAGCAGCAGGATACAGGATGTATTGATTTACTGCTTTACGCCTGCGTCTCGAAATGAGACGCAAATTTCTCTTGGATGAATTCCAATTACGGTGAAATATGAGAAATTCTTTTGTAGACTACGAAAAGTTAGGTAATATTAGGTCTTTTGTATAAATAAAGAATTACGCTTATAAAAATACTTTACGCATTGCGTATACGTATATTTGGGTGAATGGTAAGGATTAAAAATATAAGAACAAACCACATAAGCAATAACAAAAAATGTATATAAATTAAGAAGGAGAAATAAACTAGACGATTTATAAATTACTAAATTCAATTACTAAGTTTTACCAGATAAGAATAAAAATAATATATAGCTTGTCGAATTTAAATAAGAAATAATGTGTCTTATACTTAAATAATTTTAGAGGAATTTTGTAAATTAATTTAATTTAGAAAAGAAAAAGTTTCGTAACAATAAAATTGGTTTATAACAACGTGATCACATAAACTTGAAAACATTCTAAAACTGAACCAAATTATTTCACATGAACTTAATACCTAAATTCGAAAATTCCAAGTAAAATTTTCTTCAAAATTCTTTACATTGATCCTCACGTGGTGAAGAGCAGTTCCGAAAGGTCAGGAAGTACCTCGTGGTGTTTTAATATTCAGTTGGCATCCTTCGGCGCTTTCATCTCTCTGGGAGTCCTTTTGGGACGGAATACGGAATAGTGTGTTTTATTAAAAACGACGTATCAATTTAAAATCGAGGAATAGATATGTGATATAGAGAAAAATACATATCTTCACAAATATTTTTCGCTTGTTTGATGTATTTGATTTGGTTCGTGTACATTTAGAAAAATAATGGTTTTAAAAATATATAAGGTACAGGTATAATAAGGTACTCATATCGAAGGAAAAATAAATATTTTTCCTACTAAAAATATTTATTTTGGTAGGAATAATATTTTCTTAACAAATGTTAATGAGTTTTTAATTGGATTTTTTTTTTCATGAAGAAATCACGTTAATATTCGCAAACTCATGAAAATGGATTCACTAGTGTTATGTAATTTTTATCTCCACTGAATGCTTGTGACAGTGATAAGCGCTGAGTTTTAGTTTAAGGGTAGCCACTTGTCCAGAAGAGATTAGTAAACATTTAATAACAGGCGGATTGTAGTTTATTTCTACTTGTTTTACATAAAACAGATGGCACGCGTCATGTTGTAAAACCACCTACCTACTTATAATACTTGTGTCTTTTATACTGATTACTTTTAGGACTGTATCGTATCAAATATTTAACCCTCAAAACAAAGTAACAGTTCCGAAAGTGAAGGAAGTAGCTTTCCTGGCATGTTAACATGCGCGCCGGCCGGCACTCGCCGCGCGGGCCCTTTCATCTCACCTGGGAGTCCCTTGAATAGGGTTGCCACCAATATTAAACATAATAAATTACCGCTGAGTTTCTTGTGGATCTGAGTTCAGGTTGTCTTCTGATCCGATCCGTATGATTCGATTCGTTGGTCCGATTGTAAAAACATAGTAACTGAAAATTTGTAAGTGCCCTATAGGTTTATAGAAAGTAAAGACATTTCATTTCATTCAAGAGTTTTACAGTAGAGGTTATAAAATATTTGATGTTGTAACTAAACAGTTAACTTCGTAAACTTTGAGTAAGTACCTATTAGTAAATCAAGGTTAAATAGAAATTTTTATATAAAAGTAGAATTCTTTGTAGTTTGACTCACGAGTTAAGCACTTTGGAAAACTTAGGGAAGCATATCCGACGCTATTCAACCTAATCCTCAAGGGTAGTAACGCATCAGTGGTCGCATCTGGAAAGACTAATCTTTTCTGGAAGTAGTGGTTACTTATCATCTGGTAGATCTATGCTTATTTGCTACTTAAAAAATCTCATTGGATATTCGACAACCCTAAATACGAATCCTTTTGTTAAACCGTTTATTTTTATTTGTTTGAGTGATTAGGTTTTTTGAGCATCCTTATGATTGTGGGAAAAAATGGACGATGATTGGTGCCCCTGTCGCTTGGTTATTAATTTGATTGAATTTTCGATTGACTGATCGTTATTTGTTCAGGTTGTTGTTAATAATTTGTCAAGTAAAGGGTTTTATACTTTTATTTAGTATTGGTGCTGACTTAAGTGCATATGTGGTGATCATTTTCATTTATTCCTCAAGAGTAACAGTTTATGATAGGTTTCAAATAGAACTGATTTTGTATAGAGTCAGTTACAGATGTTTAAGCTGCTGGTATCATTCAACCCGTCATAAAGTTAACTACAGTAGTCTTATAAAACAAAAGGTAAGTAGATCGGCGTTTTTTAATGTCATTCATGGTGAAGAATTTAAATTTTTTGAATATCCTTTTCTAGATTTGGAGTAAAATTACAATGAATGTAGCGTTAATTTGAAATAAGTTACTATTTATGTAGTAGTTTTGACGTTATATATATGCAAAATTGTTATGGATTTAGAGAGGCTTATGAGTTGATATATTTCGGGATTCATTGAAATTATTTTGAAATAAAAATTTTAGGTAGGTTACTAGAGATGTGGCTACTTTTTATTACAAAGATTTTTTCAAAAATATTTAAGTCTTAGGTATCTATAAAAGTTTAAAACCATTTTAAAACTAAGAATTTTACTGCAGTCTATTTTCCGCCTGTTGGAGAGAAATGGCAAATATCGTAGAAATGCAAAGTGGCAAGTAACTTTCATAGGTACAAACTTTCGATCCGATTTATATTTGCTATATGTTATAGAGTTTTCAATTTCAAGAGTGACATGATTTAGTACAATAGATAACTAGTTTTAACCCGCGTCTTCGTTTACGTCTTCTCGACTAACTTTGATTTGTCAGTTGCGTGGTAGGCATCTTCTTATACTGTAAAACATAACAATAAATTGTAAATACATTCTTCCGTCAATTGGTCTCTTTGGGACGAGTGGTGCGCCCAGCACAGAATCGTAAAAAGCGGCAGCCAAGTGCCCTGGAAACTTTTTAACTTGGTTATAACATTCCAAAGTCTTTCCGCTGATCAAATGAGATTTCAACAATGCGATGGCGACCCGATAGATTTGACCCACGTTTTTAGTCCGAATCAAGAATGTCTATAATAAGTAATCTTTAAGAAAAACGGAGGCTGGCATGAACCGACGTGGGCATTTCACGGTACGACGGCGAAGCGTTTTCTATATATATAAATAAACTGATTTGTCTGTTCGTCCGTAATTTTAAAGCAACTGAGATAAGTTAAGCCTTACTTGTATGATACAAAATGACTACATGACTACATATAAAATATTTGATACTACCAACTATTTAATTTGTTAACCTACCAATTGCACTCTCCCATTTTTTAAGAGAAGACCCGTGCCCAACAGTGGGACATTAAAAGATTGGCGATTATTCCAACATTCTAAACCTAACAAGTTTTAACAAGATTTCTACGAGTAATTAATGCCAAAATAATTGATTTGTATGACTTACACGTGTCATAATATACATTTATAATGATCTATTTATTATCTTTCATTTGTACCGTCTTTTTCTTTTATTCGCAGGTACTATATTAAAATATATATAGCCTATGTCACCTACATAGTTGAGATGATCCATCGAAATTTCATATGTTAAAATTAGTCAAGCTGTTTCAGTAAAGCATGTGCCAAATAATTGGTGACTAAAAATGTTACTACTCTGGATGCGTTCGGGTAAAATGACCTACAGACTCTTGTAAAGCAGCTTGGTTGCAACTCTCTTTATAACTATTGGGAATTGATTTCTTCCCACAACTGTGTTATTTTGAACGTGCTCCACATTCAAATGAATCTTATTAAGTACCTTCACACCTTCCAATTTCAAACCGAAAAGGACTACTACATCCAAACTACACTTTAACAATGCCGACCCGATTAATTTAACCCATCGTATCGTAATCGTAGTAGGTAATCGTTTATCGTAGTCGCGAAGAAAAAGTGGACATTCCTGACATAACTGTGGCGTGAAACGTGGCCATTTCACGGTGTGTACGGCGACGGACCGTGTAAATTCTTCACGACATTACGACGTGTACTGTAAAAAGTTTGTTTATTGAACCGTATGTTTCATTATGTTGCTTTATTAAGCGAAGAATCGTTTGTCTTGAAATTTCTCTCATATGAAGTTGGTATGTTAAATACTAATTGGCTATTTTAAAGTGCATTATGCACTTGTATTTTCAGACTTAAATGATATACGAGAATAATGTACCTAACATTATTCCAAGCTATAGAATATACTTACCATAAGTTTATCTACATGAATATATTTAAGTTATATATTTAAGCATTGTAATTATTTTTTGAGCAATGTTTAATTACAGCAAGAAATAAGAATACTTATTGGAAAAAATCATGTTCGTACTATTTTTGATCATTATTAGATCAGGTACAACGCTAATAAAAAGTGCTTTATTATAATATACTGTAATCATAACATACTGCCCGAATAAAATATTCCACTTAACTATTAAGCATTTACAACTATTACGAAGTCGAGGGAGATTAAACATTACTCTTGCAGAGATATCCTGGTGAAAATTGAATTCTAGGAGTCCAGAATTTGATTTCATAGCGCAAGCATTCGAGAGAGTATATATAAAATCATAAAAAGGGCAGAATATTTCTTTTTTCTTTTAAATATAAAGATAATTGCGAATATTTGTGTGTTTTTTTTTAAATATAAAGGCTATTGGCATCAGAGTTTCAACCCACCAAAATTTCGACAAGCTATCCAGAGACTTGTATCTATACTAACGGCAGCAAGATATTGTATTCAAGTGCACCGCCTGTGTATTTTAATACAATATCTAGTACCTGCACATAGATCCTACCACCAACAATGCCCGTTTAGTTGATACCGTATACGATAATTCCGTCAAAGTCCAAAGGTTTGACATAATGACGATCGAAATATTTTATCCGAGCGATCGAGTTTTATCGACGATTTGAATCGACGTGCAACAAAACTGAAGTCGAGATAAAATAATCGATTCTTTATTTTTTGATTTGATTGTATGACTGTATGGAATACCGTTTGTTGAAGACGTTGTTATCTCTTTTGTTTCTGGCAGATGGACTGTCCTCTGCAGTTCGTTATGTCAATGGTGAGCAGGTGTTTCGTATTGTTAGCATTGATTTTGTGTAATGTTATGTGATACGTTGAATTTCGTGTTAATAAGGTTAGTATATATGTACGTCTACTCGGATTTAATTTGAATCTAAGGCATTGGAGTTCTTTAACAGAAACGGGCTAAATTTTGTGTTATGTTATTTGAGCAGTAGAATTTTATATGCTATGTAGGTAAGCAATAGAATTAAGGCAGATTTAATTCTTAGTCACTGATATTTAAGGACTAAGTGGATAAAATTTCGTGCCGTCTTATGCGAGTGGTAGAGTTTTGTGCCGTTCTATGTTAGCGGGAAGAAAATGGAATTATTATTCACATATTTTAGCAGTGATAGTCTAATAAACTAAATTCGACCACTCGATCGGGAGGTTCGAGATTCAAATCCACTCACCTGTGTATTTTCTGTTATATTCTGATCTAAGATTCAAAGAGAAGATGACAGAATGTCATTGTAAGAAAAGCTACATGGGAGTTTAAAAAAAAAGAATACTTGTGTATAAATTATTAATGTTGACCACTGCGATATTTCAAGTTATTCCAGAAGACCTTAACCGTACTGTAGGTTGTATTAGAGGTGCTTTTGGAGGCGAATCATAAATGGTGTACCATAATTCCAACGCCTAAAACTAAAGTGTAGAAAGCGGTATAATTATTTAACTTTTACATCCGCACTTAGATAAATGATAATTGCGACACAGACAAGGTCTCTACTGATTTTCTAATTGTAATTGTAAATTAATTTATGCAATAAATATTTTATTTCATTGTACCGACGACAAGGCTTAATGAAAGAAGTATTTAAGCTGTTTAGATTAGTTTGATAGAAATAATTTCTTATTTGGAATCTGGGTTTAAATCCTATGCAAGACTAATGACTTCTTTTAATTTGTGCGCGAAAGAAAATAATTATTGCTTGATTTAAAGGTGAAAGACCATTTTTTTGTAATATGAAAGTAGAAAATGAGCGTGCGATTATCAAGTGTTGTCAAAATATCTATATACACCTATTTCGGCCTAGTAACAGCAGTGTTATGTGCTGCTGCGTTCTGGTCTGTCGTAAGGGAGACATACTTTTCCGAGACATTCCATCTTGGTCCTTAGGGTAGCAACGCATCTGTGGCTAACCTTAGGTGAGATTTTGATCTTACCTAGGGTTGATTACAGATGTCCATGAGCGGCAGTAGCCACTTACCTGGTGGACTGCATGCTCGTTTGCTACTTCCATACTATACTATAAAAATACTATACCAGAACTAGTATCTTTCGACTGGAGAGGTAGCACTTCTTTTGTGT
>DWLI01001744.1:0-14680 GCA_018249915.1 Cecropterus dorantes dorantes | reverse complement strand
TGATTCAATTTTTTTAGCATGCACAGTAAAAGTACTATAACTTAAGAAGTTTAGATCCAATCTTCTTCAAAACTAAATTAATTATTACTCACTGATAGGGATCATCGATTCAAAGACTGGCTTCTACATATTGAAATAATGAAATACATGTAGGATTTATGGTAAAAATGACACAGTTTTTTTTTTTAAGGTTTTTGCAGAAATCGACCCAGTCTAACTGATGTTAAGGTTACCTAAGTACGATGCCAAATATGCATTCTGATACAATGGGTTACCGAGAAATCATTGTTTAAACATAGCGCCCTCTAAGGTGGTTTATGACCGATCTCTGATTTCCATTCACAAGGTGTTGTTGTAGTAAAAAAGACACCGAATATTCGTTTAGAGGGGTGGGGGTGATGACAAAGATATCCATTCCATCCAATCCAATCCATCCGATCCAATCCATCGCGATATTCCTAAGCGTGCAGAAATACGACGAAATCTTAGTCTTGGATCTCTTCTGATTAGATTCAGCACGGCTTCTTCATCACGCACAGTTATTGTACACATTGTACATATAAGTGAGCCGGCAACTACACCCTTCCAACGAAACGCAAGAACTCCTTCACCGGTCGAACTAAACTGTTTCTACCACCTGTTTACTACGACTGTCAATTTGCTTATGACGTCCTGTGTGGCGGAGCGGTTTGACATGCAGTGGGTTCCACACACACACACACACACACACGCTTTCTACACTCATACACAGGAGAAAATCCTAGTGCAGGGCGCACTAGGATTTTCTCCTGTGTCGCAGGTGCCATGGACAACAAAGACGAATACACAAACACCCAGACCCAGAACAGAAATCTAAATTCATCATTCAAATGTCTGTCTGGCCGGGACTCGAACCCAGAACCCACTGCGCGTTAGATCGGTATGGTGACCACTCCGCCACGCGGGTCGTCAAAACACCTGAATCATGAGTTTAGATTTTGTATTGGGTTCATGTGTTTTTGTATTCGTCTTTGTATGTCTATGTCTACGATACAAGAAAAAATCCTTGTGGTAGCCTGGTGGAGCTATGAGTGCTGAAAGTTTTTTTTAACTCTTTGTCATTGCTTCCTTCATGCAGTATTTAGTACCGCTATTGACTCAAAAACACATCTGCGTTAATATTTAACATCCTACCTGATGCCCTTTATATTTTATCAATTCCTTTAATCGGTCGACGATGAAGAAATATCCATCTTGGTCGTAATACCCAATATCCCCGGTCTTAATATATCCTTCTTCGTCAAAAATATCACGTGTAGCTGCTTCGTTTCCTGCATAACCTTTCATCACGACGGGACCTTTCAAGCAGATCTCACCATTTTGATTGGGACCCAATTTTTGTCGAGTTTCAAGGTCAACAATCTGAAATAAACATGTACGTGTTTAAAGAAGCAACATCGATCTACTACAATAAATATAGGAGCACATATTTATTTCCATAAACGAAAATAGCCTGGTGCCGAAAGAAACATGTATATAAGTATAGGTTGGAATTCCGAGTCAGGACACCTTTAAGTAATTTCTGCATTTTTTTTCAGACCAAAATAGCATACGAGCATGTAGTCCCATCTGACGTTAAGTGGTGACTGCCCCCATGTACATTAATAAACAGCTTCATATAGACCAGTGGTTCTATCTGAAATCCATCACACATGAGTGGCTACTCCCGAGGAAAAAGTTGGTCGCCTCATATATATGTAAGCCAGCAACCACACCCTTCCACCGAAACGTAAGAACTGCTTCATGCTAATAATAGGTGTGGTGGTGGTACCTCCCCGGTCGTACTACATTTCATTTCTATCGCCTAGTAAAAATTAAATTATTTAAACATCGGAAGCAATACTTACGTTGCTAATCCGAATCAGGCAAAATTACGTAACATCAATATCTACTTTCCTAAAAGTAATGAGCTTCGAAAGTAATACGAAATCCTATTACAGATCACCACAAGAGCTATAAAACACACATAGGAAGTGTTTTTTTTATTTATTCATGATTATGAATAACATGTTTGTTGCAAATGTCTTCGGAAAGTACACACCTTTCCTTTAACGCCACGCAGGGGCACACCTCCGCTTCCAATTTTTCGCATAGCTTCCTCTTCATCTAGATCCTTCGTCGCAGCTGTAGCTGTTTCTGTCATTCCATACGCCTGGAATATTCCTGTGCAGTTTGGCATTCTGAAAACATTAACGATATTAAGTATGTTTACTGTAAGAAATGGATAGGTAAGTAACTTAAAATATTAAATAAATTAAAATAAAATAAATAAAAACGAAAAACTCGACTGCGTAATTATCGCAAAAAGTTGTAAAATAATTTAATTATGATTAATATGTTATCATGTAAGTATCTATTTTATGCAGGAAGCATTTTATGTACTTATATCCATATTTTTTATTTTGTATCTAAATATACATATGTATAGTTATTTGTAAGATTGTTAGTTATTTTACATCTAACGAATAATTCTAAGCGCAAGCATCAAAAGTATGTGCATATTGGAAAACAAATATTATTCAACTGAAGAAAAACACTTTGTAAGGAAGCTATTCGTAGAAGTGCCCCCATTAGCCTCACTGGCTAATTGAGGAGGACAAAAGCCTTATCCTTTTTTTTTTTGAGTGCATTCCTCAACATTAGTCCGACAAGCTCCTTATTTATGATCCTGTATCAATATGTATTAACATAATTTTTGCCATCCTTGTCAGTTTGAGATAGGACCCGTGCATAGTGTCATCGTGACATAGATGATGAGATGCGCTTATCCCGTTGGAAACCATTCAGGAAAAAGAAACATAGTTACCGTTTCATAGCAGCCTCGATAGTTTCTCGCGTGAGTGGCGCGGCTCCACACCACGCAACCCTCACCGAGGACAGGTCGTAGCGCGCCACCACCGGAGACTTTGCCAGGAATACTACCATTGGGGGCACCATAAGCAGCACATTGATCTTAGCAAGGGATTAAAAATATTCAGAATATTAATAACCATAATCAATATTTAAAAGTTACTTTTCATATGAGGCGACCATCTCCTCGTGATTAAAACTGTATCTGAAGTTGATTACAAATTTAATGTTATATATTTGTTATATGAAGGTGCTTACAGATGTCCAGCGGCAGGCAACCAGTGGCAGATTTACGAAACGGCTGAGTATGCTGGAGCCTAGTGCGGTAGATTCGAGGGTCGGCAAAGAAGACTTACTTGTCTTAGAATGACCCTAGTGGCATAGAGTGCGGGCCAGAGGGCTTCATAACCTTCCGGGGGCACGTCCTGGGCGCGGCAGAATATTACCTAAGATGGGGCGACTTTTTTCGTTGACTAAAATCAATAAATGGGTGGCGACTAATTCAATTTCGGCCACGCCAATGACACTAGCCTACTGGCGGCAAATGTGTTAATCCGCCATTGCAGGGACCTCTTACTATCAGATGAACTGTATTTTTGTTTGTTTCTTTATTCGTATCAAAAAGGAATTATTTCATTTCCGTAACTGAGCTGTCTCTATCTGAACAGCTCATAGTTTTAAGACCATATTTAATTTAATGCCGAAAACTAAGACATTTCGAAATATTCTGTGCCCTTAGTAGTTTCCTCAAAACAATCATTGTTCACGTTTTCGTCCCTCATTGCAAAATTCATAACAAGATCGCCGATCGAAAAAGTGGATGTGCAATGTATGGCAAATATTAACCTTATATTCCTGAATAGCGCCAAAATATTTATCAGGTATAAACCCTGCGAAGAACACCATAGTTTTCCTAACTGTGAAGTAGTTGATTGTAGTCATTAAACCGTAAGCATGGTACCACGGCACGATTGTTAAAATTCTTGAATAAGACTCATCGAAAGTGGTCTTAGTCCTGAAAAAAATTGAGTTGTTATACATATATTATGAACGTATTTTTTACTGTTCTCTATAATATAGAAGTAAAAAATAATGAGGACTGCATTAATAAAAATACTACTACATATCACATTGAATTACTATTATACATTCTTGGAAAAGGGGCTATAATTGTAAATAGACATTTGTAATCGACACCAGATAGGATAGGACTCCTACCCGAGAGCTACAACAAATGCGCAACTACCGTTATGAATTAAGTATAATCAGCTCGTCCTAAGACAGAATTAGGTATAATTAAAACTATGGAAAAAATAAGTACTTACTCCATGTTAACAGCTGCATACAAAGCGTTTATATGCGTCAACATTACCCCCTTAGGGAGCCCTGTAGTTCCGGAAGAATATAATATATACACGTTGTCAGTCCAACCCTCGACTTCCTCAGCTTCGTACTCAAAAGCATTTGTAGCTACTTGTATACTTTCGTAAGGAATAATATCATTGCTTAGAACAGTTCCATCAAATTGAATAATTTTCTTGATAAAAGAAAGTGATTTGAAAGTTGCCAAGTTCTTTCGTAAAGGCGTTTCAGAACAAAGCAATATATTCGGTCGGGATATATTTAGAACGTGAATTAGTTCGTCTGAAACGGTAAACATATTATTGGTGGTAGAACTCTTCGTGGTTCAACTTTGGGGGCACCAACCCATCTACTTCTACCTAATCACGCAAGCCAAGTGCTATTATTATGTTATGGTCTAAAAGATTTGGTAAGTGTGACTACTTATACAAGGCATTCCAACTTAGTCTTCAGGGCCTTCAGTTACGCATCTATCGCCAAGCTCAGGTAAGACTAATATGGTTTGGTCGATTACAGGTGGCCATGAGCGCGAAAGGTCTCTTATTATCCAAGTTAACTGCATGCTCGTTTACACTGATCGTATAATATAAAGCTAAATATTCACAAACCTTTTGTATATAACGGATTAAGAGTGGTAATGGTAGCACCACAGCAAATAGCAGCCATACATGAAATCATAAACTCAATTCTATTTTCGCTGCACAAAACGACCACATCCCCTCGCTTTACCCCTAAACGTTTCAACCCTGTTGCAACATTCACTACATTTTGTAAAAGTTCTTTATACGTCGTTTTATGACCGTTAGCGCCGTTTATCTGAAAGATAGTAAGTTTGCTTTTAATAATCGTTAATTTCAATTAGTCCAGCAATTCTTCCATCAGCTCTTCTGAATAGCCTAAGTAATCTCTTGGATAAATAGCAATCTTATTGAGCGAGCTATAGTGGCAGTACATAATACTATCAGCAAAAACTGAACATCTGTGTGGAAGGAAATGATATCTCTCAGTGAAACCGTTAAGACACAAATAAGGGTCGCCTATGGACATCGATCTCCTATCGAGATTGACATCAAATCGACTATCATATCGAAAAAACGTAATTTCTAAATTAAAATGATAAGTCAAAAGTAAAATGTAGTGTATGCTAATGGTTCTAATAAATACATAGAAAGTACTTTCCATGTTTCGTTTCATCACAATTTTGTAGTAGTCGTATTAAAGAAACTTTTTATAGTTTAACATGCTCATCATTTTATTCATCTTCTCGGACCTTTCTTGAAAAGATTTCATCTCTGTTTTCTTATCTGGACAAACTTTTTTCCTTAAGCTACCGTTTTTTTTTCACCGTCTCAATTCTTGATTACAAGTTTTTTGGAGTTCTTCATTACCAGTAGTTAACTACCTACTATGCGGCCCCTGTAGCGGAAATAAGTATTTTCGGCCGCTGGTGTAGACTCTTTTGATTTTATTACTGAAATTAACGATATCATACTCCACGCCATAAAGTGATGTAAGTAAGTTTCTGATATTTTAAATACAATATCGAACGATTGAAATTTTCTCAACTCCGTTATTACTCTTACAAATGTTACTTAAGTTTGTAGTACATGGGAAATATGCATTTGCTACAATATTATTTAAAGAATGTTACTTATGTGAAGCGTTATGTGTGATTTTTACCGCACTAAAACCCCCTTCGTCGTCGCCGCTATAAAGAGGACTCCGGGATCTTCAAAGTTACGCAATCGCAGTCCTTGGAGTTCACCCAGGACAGGCAGGTTCACCAGGCTGGGTCCTCCGCTCCAACTGGTATTTACGACGGTATGCAACCACACATTTCTTCCCACCGTTCTTACCGTAGTTGCCTGGCTGGATGGTTCAAGGATCCACTCTTGCCGCCTGCAACCCCGGGATCCCCTTTTAGCCGACAGGCAGGGGATACCAGAGCGCTATGCTGGTCCCGGAACAACAGGTATACTTTCGGGTAGTACTTACCAATGCAATTCTGTCCTCCTGTGAATGTTCTTTTAACTTGTCGATCACATACTGTCCAAATGATAAATGAGCTGGAATGTTTAGGCAGGTTCCGCCGTGAACTACATTGTTGATTATCATTTTCAGAATTTAATTAAGTGTGATTTACAATGTTATAATTAATTATCTGAAAATAAATAATACTACGTACAAATTACGCGTCTTAAAAGACCTCGTATCGATATAGGTATTAGATATAGGTAATCTTGTCTATAAGATCATAAATCGACATAGATAGTACCTGCCTTTGAAAAATTTGGCATGTTAGTAGGTAGGTACATGCTTCTGTGTAAAATTGTTACGGGATATTATACTTTTTATATGTCTGCGAATATGTATAAAATAAGAAATACAATACCCTTTACAACCAATTTTATTAACTCCATAAAGAACAAACGGGGACCCTAAAAGGTATTTCATTTACCCCAGTCTCCTCTATAATTGAAAAGCTAAACAAACGTATTAGATAGTAATCTGTAATGTTTCTTTAGTAATATGTACAAATATAATAATAATAAATAAATAAATAATAAAAATTAATTAAATTAAATTTTTCATACCTATTGTAACTACTAAGTATACGAATTATTTATTCACTTCTTATAAAAAAGAAACATTTATACTGATACTGTATATTATCTACATTGGTACGATCACTTACCTTGAAACAATGTGTATGTCTTATTTACAACACTATTATCTATGGGTAGTAAGTAGATCGTACCTAATGCTCTTTAAAGTCTTAACCTACATTACCTATAGCGAAGGATTGTATAAACAACATTCGTTTACAAACTTACAACTGCAACAGCTGCACACACACATGCACAGTAAAGAGATTACGAGTTACGCAAACCATCTTAACAATATTAAACTCATTGAATTATTTACTAACCTGTTTCTATTGAGCTTCAACTATTGAGAATAACCTATACGTAAGTTTTCCTCACACTCATATACCGACAACAACAACCGACAAGAACAACTGACAACAAAAACAATGAATTAAATTATGACGATAACATTGTAGGATAAGAATATATGAATACATTAGCACATCATTATGACTGGTTGAAGTTAATATTACTGAAAGATGTCATGCTCACTTGCTTTTGTTAAAACCAATACTAGATAAATAATCTTCCTAGTAAATTAAATGAACTCACATACGATAAAAACACTAAACCGGTTGTCGGTTATCGCGTTACCTAATTACGGTTCACGGGTTCCGTTAATGTTATTACATAACACAGCCAGATGCGCACTTACAAACATCATAAGTGTGGTCTACCCATTAAATACACACTTCATAATAACGTACTTGCAAAGCACGTAATTATTAAACACCTGAACCATATTGATAGTCATAATGGAATAACACTTTTTCAAGATTATGAAGCTATTTAGATAGTTCCACAGGTTTTTCAGGACATATCATTTAGGTAAATAATTCTCGTCTTCGTGTCAATTTGTTTTATTGCTTTTGCGCCAAACTCGCACATATATTTTGGATGTTGAAACTAAACTACTGTAGTCTACTGAAATGCGTATTCTGTTGCATTTTGATATTAGATATGTTGAATTCGATTCAGCCGTAGAGACAAATTTAAATTTTTAATATTTATTTTATTAATATTTTTATCGATACTACACGTAATGTCGGAGCTCTCTACATTTATTTTGAAGTTTATAACTTTACACCTAGTAACTACACCAATTGTATTATGTATATTAGATTGAGTTTGGCAAATTACAATATTTTTTAAGTTGAGTAAACTCAGAAGTATATTCTGGAGCTGCGGTACTGATTTATGCATATACGGGACAGTATTCAGTTCCAAACGAAGGGTTCGTTTGGAATAAGCGAAGTCCAGAAAAAGTTATATAAAATAATTATTAGATAGTTTTAAGTTCCCCTTACATTCAGGGGTCGATGAACAAACGTCGTAGAATATCATTCATGGTTCAACTACTGTAAATCGCCATAATTACACTAATATCGTGCTGCCAAGCTATGGATTTGTGCTATGCTATGTTATGCTATGTGTTTATTTTTACGACTTTATTATGAACAATTTAGGTACCTATATGTAATTATTTGAGCCTATATGTAATTATTGTAACCACGGATTCGGCACAATATAGACAAATACAGTAGTCCGACTCAGGCGTGTCTTTTAAATTTATACCTACGGCTGAATAGGGTGCTAGGGATGGCACCCTCCAGGAGTGAAATTATTACTTACTAGCTGAAGTACCAGTACTTTGCTGCGTGACAAAAAATTAATAATTAAATTATTTTTCATCCAACGATGACCATGGAAAGTGAGAACGACCTCGGAGTTTGCTATTATTTCACGTACCCTTTTTTTAATGGAAATATGAAAGTCTGAAACCAAAGGGTGTAGTGGCGTTACTAAAATAGTCGCCATCTTTAAATAGCGAAAAATATCGAAATCGATAGTAGCCTATAAACTGACCACTTAAATAAGCTATATCCATGCAAAATTTCATGTAAATCGGACCAGTGGTTGGTGCGTGATTGGGTAATATACAGACACATAGACACACAACATCTCATTTTTTATATTAGTATAGATATAGATTTAAGGTTAACGATTTAATTACTTAAGGAGAAAAAATATGTAAATTTAATGATTATGTATAATAAATAATTTATGATACATTTGATAAACTTATTATGAAACCTTATAAATTTGTTACAGAAAAAAATGCAGCTATTGCGACTTTATTTGAAACATTTATTATTATTTTTAATTATCCCAGGCGGCGCGTTGCGAGACACTCAGTTCCTTTGCACTCCGAAGCACATTGAGCGGCTGCGTAAACGATATTTGCATATGTGCGTGCACCGATTCGTCCGTTTATATGGAGTCGAACTACTGTATGTTATCTATACTGTGGCCCAAGTATCGTAGCTAAGCTATGTTTTCTTTTACATTAAGGGGCGCGACCAAAGGATCCCAACCGGTGTAGCTTTTTCATAGCATGGCATATCTTTCACGCATACTTAGCTTAAGTTTGACCTTCCACGCCGCTTAATTACTATATATATTATGGCTAATAAAAACAGCTTTATACTATAATTAATTATAATAAGATAATAAGTTTCTAAGTTTGGAAGAGTTTACATAAGATTTAAGAAGGATGGCACGAAATTCTTAGAATTCGATAAATGCAAAAAATAATAATAGTGTAAATGAAATATAATGTGAAATTATTATTTGCTAGCCCAACAATATAATTATCTTTAAAAAATCGGTATATCTAAAATGGCCCTATGCAAACAATATTTTTGTACCATATGCTACTAGCAGAACATTCCTCTGACGTCATTGTGACAAATATGACATGATACTTCATTCTATAATGTTTAAAATTGCCGATTGCCGCTATAATTATGTTATTGAAACTGATTGACGATTTGTGTAATACAAATTAAAAAGCAAAGTAATGGAAAGATATTAATAAATCTAGGGAGTATGTGCAATGTTATCACGATCATTCGATTTTTAGGATTATGTTTTGGATAATATGTTTCATGTAATCTAATAATCTATGCTTTAATCAGGAACTAGCGGTCACCTGAAATTCGCTTATCACGTGTTATCATTTAGCGTTTACTGCTATAATTTATAAATTAACCACATTAGTGCCTGTCGCAACGGTGATAATCACGCAATATGCCGGTATTAATACATAATAATGTGGTGTCAGGACCAGAGGAAGAGTATATCCCTGCCCATTTATCTTTTGGGCAATTATTATATGATAAACTCAAAAAAGGGGGAGGAAGGACTGCGCTAGTAAGTGTTTCACTTTAATTTTATATGGAGATGTAATATGTAAGTTAAATTTCAGCTATATCTGTCCAATACGAAGTGTTTTCCAATAAAAATAGAGTTAATGAAATCTAACATAATCCTCAGGAACAGGTGTGTAGGAAGGTTAACATAGTCCTCAAAAACTATGTCGCCAAACTACTCATAGGTTAGATTTCACAGATTAAAACCATCTGTTTAACAACCAAAATTATAATACACCTTCCTAGATATTAAACTTTAGAATATTTTTTAGAATATTGAAGTACTTATGGTACTGGAATGCTATCTGTCTGATGATTAACGGTCACTGTTGCTCATGGACAACTCTAGAACAGGGGTTCTACCTAAATCCAGTTGATTTTAATACTACCTAATAAACAAATGGTTTCCTGAGGACTAAGTTTGCTGCCTCATGTATTAGCCAGTATCCACCCTACCACTGAAACATAGATAGTCATACCTCCCCAGTTGATATCACCATACAATATTCATTATTTTTTCTTTATTCTACCACTATTCAATTTTTATACTTTTCCAGATATGTGCAGAAACAGGAGATTCTGTTACCTATGAGTATATTCTCCAGAATAGTGTTAATCTGGCAGTGACCCTTCAAAAACTAGGGCTGCAGAAGGGGGATGTGGTGGCTCTCAGCTGTGAGAACAGATTTGAGTTTATGGTTACCGCTATTGCTGTTCAGTTCTGTGGTGCTGCACTATCAACTCTTAATGTTACCTACTCTCCTGGTAAGCTAAGATCAAATTAGAAGATACATAAATGTAAAACTAATGTAAATTATGTTGCTGAATATATTTCTAGAAAGAAAGGATCACTAATTGTCATAGACTTGTTACAAGTGGATAGACAGTTCATTGCATTGATGGATATTAACATAATGATTTTTTTTATAAATAGTAATTAGAAGATAACAAGAAAACAAATGATTTTTTTATAACATATTTATAGTAAATAGGCATGCAGTCCATCTGATAGTAGGTGGTCACTGCTGCCCATGGACATCGGTAGTCAACCCTCCATTAAATGAAAGTCCTATGTGATTGCATGCACAAATTCATTACTTTTTAAGGACTAAGATATTACACTTTAATAACCACAGGTCCTTCAAACAGAAGTATTATCTTGTTGCATGATAAAAGTAGATATAGCAATGGGGACTACAGAATCATACCATAAACAGTTCTACCACCTTAATATATTTTTTTTTATGAGGCATTAACAAAAAAGTGGAATTATTCGTAAGATAATCCTTATATATGACACATTTTATTCCAGGTGAGATATCACACATATTCAACATTTGTAAGCCAAAGTTCATATTTATGTCACCGATCACAGCGCAAAATATATATGATTGTAGCAAGGATTTGCCTCATGTGGAAAAACTAATTTTATTTGGAGAATATGACATAGTACCAGCCACATTTTATAATGAGTTGATTAAGAATCATGTAAATATAGATGACTTCACACCAACTAATGTGAATGGACTAGAAGATACAGCTGGGATTATGTGCTCATCAGGCACCACTGGGTTACCTAAAGGTGTAATGCTAACTCATGTTAATTTTCTCACATTATGTGCACATATGAAGTAAGTGTAATTCTTTAATTGTTGATAATTAAATTATAGGCCACAGTTATACTTCTGGCGTTGACTTAATAGAAAGCAGACTTTTTTATGATTTCTTTTAAGATATACTTTTCTTGGTATGCGAGGGATAAAAGATAAGTGTATTGTTATGTAGGACATTATATATATTTATAGTATCTGCTGTTGCCTTGTTTGCTCGAATAAAATTACACACATTTTTTGAGATTATATTTCTAACCAGGTTGGGAAAACAGATAAGAGCATATTATCGCTGCGGATGAAGTTGAGCATGTCTATGTAACACATAATATATTTGTAGAATTTACTTTCGCGTATTGGTTATTGTTCTAATAAAATTTATTTGATTAATTATTCCATAGAAATTACATACACCATGTACTGCTTTTTGTGCAGTTGATAACTTTTTTAAATTGTTTTCATTCTCTTTTAGGTATTACTTGGAGACTTCCCAAGCATCAAAGAAGCATAAAGTCAAAACTGGCCTGTCTCTGATACCTTGGTTCCATGCCTATGGGTTTATCACAACACTTGCCATCATGTGCATCCATATTGAAATTGTTTTCTTAGTACGCTTTGATGAAAAACAATATCTAGAAACAATTCAAAACTATAAGGTATTGTATTAAAAAATATTTTATTTTGTACAACTCATTCTTAAATTAATAATACTTATATACTTACATACTATATCCAGCTTAAAGGCTATGCAAAAGCGTCAGCCTTGGTTTTCTGTTAGCTGATGCCTAGGGTGACCATTATTATCCGTTTGCTCTTAAGTCAGTGCTAAATGTAAATGACACAAATATTAGATGTTTCACATAAGATAGTCATTTGAGAAACAATTGCTATTTTACTGATTACAGTGATTATGTTTTCAGATTAACATGATGACTTTAGTACCACCGCTAGCAGTTTTCTTAGCAAAGCATCCACTCGTCACCCAATATGACTTGACCTCAGTCAATGAGGTATGGTGCGGAGCAGCGCCACTTTCGAAGGAAATACAGAAAGCTGTTTCTGAGAGGTCTATAATTTTTTTTTATTATTTTTACGTACTCTAAATTTACAAACCTTTATATAATTATATGGCAAATATTGCAAAAATTCACTTTTTTGATGTTTGTTGTCTTTTTATATGCAATAGAGTATAAAAACAAAAAAACAGCTTATTTCACTTGGAATATGTAACTGTGCAGAAATATCGACATTATATTATCAATTATAAAGACATTCAGTTCACTTATATATGAGGCGACAATCTTAGCCTGCGATCTTGATTGATTTCAGATAGAAACTGTGTTCTATTTTCGCTAATTGTAAATCCAATATTGATGCAGGGATAAAACCCACTAGCTAATTGGGCTACATTTCTTAAACTGTATACATTTTTAAAGCATACGTAAAGAGACCATATTTGGAGTAGCAATAAATCTATCAGAAATATATAAAATTTAGAAATGTTTATTTTTTATAGGACAGGCATAGGAAATATCAAACAAGGTTATGGGCTCACAGAAGTGACGATGGCTTGCTGTGTGGACTTGACTGGTGGTGATAAGGTCGGCACCTGCGGTACTCCTGCACCTGGAATGAAGATAAAGGTAATCAAATGACATTCATTATTTAATAATAACACTGCCGGCATAGATTACATGTGGTTTTATCGTATTTGATATCATTTGATATCAATATCATTATTACTATGCCAAATTTAGATACTCGCCAAGTACAGTCGAATAAGTGCGAATAATAAAATGATAAATACAGAAATATTCTTTTCCATCATGTTATGCATTGTTGGGTTCTTGTCTGAAGGGTATGGTAAGAGAGATATACTTTTCGGATGCATTTCAACCAGAACTAACCTCTGGGGTAGCAACGCATCTACGCTGGGTTTGATAACAAATGCCCATGAGTGGCAGTGGTCATTTACCATCAGGTGGACTGCATGCTTGTTTGCTACTTCCATGTTACCACTTATACTGTTGAGTGAGTTTTTGGTTTGTAATATTTAACAGTATAATATCTATAACAACTATACTATCGTCCTTAGGTACTAGACATCGAAACAAATGAGCTGTTAGGTCCAAACAAGGAGGGTGAGCTATGGATCAAGTCGCCGCTCCGCATGAAGGGCTACATGGGTGACCGCGAGGCGGGCGAAGCGCTCTTCGACGGTGACGGCTACGTGCGAACCGGGGACATCGGGGACTATGACACGGACGGATACTTCTACATCGTGGACAGGCTGAAAGAGCTTATCAAGTATAAAGGGTTTCAGGTGGGTGTCAACTAATCAAGTCTTTAAAATGTTAAAGACATCGAGTCTATCACCTATACATATATTAATCATTTGATGCCTTTTGGCTTTAAGTTTTTATTAAATCTGCCCAGTAACTGATTAATGTTCATTATCCCATATACTTTCGAATTTGGCCATTCGAGCTCACTTCGAAGATTTCCATGGAAGTAAATTATAATTTAGATAATACGTAAAGACATACCAGAAAAGAATTGGTAAAGCACTACCGTACCTTTCGATATATTTAGAAGAAAATAGTTACCTTGTTTTATACAAGGTTATTCTGTTAATCCCGGCAGGTGGCGCCGGCGGAGCTGGAAGCGTTGCTGCTGCAGCACGGCGGCGTGGCGGAGTGCGGCGTGGTGGGCGCGCCCGACGACCTCGCCGGCGAGCTGCCCACCGCCTTCGTGGTGCGCGCGCACGGCTCCACCGTCACCGCTGACGAGCTCGTCGACTACATTGCTGGCAAGGTACATCCATGAGTTTGTTTGTCCACGTTGGCGAAGCTAGCGGACGGCTAGACGGGGCAGTGTCCCGGGCCCTCAGAGGGCGTTTGTTCTGGAGAACGACGAATCTGAGTTACGATAAATCTGGAGTATGTCGAAATCGGAACAC
>DWLI01001743.1:0-14680 GCA_018249915.1 Cecropterus dorantes dorantes | reverse complement strand
AATATTATAAAGCAGTAGAGTTTGTTTGGTTGAACGAGCTAATCTCAGGAACTACCGCTTCGAATTGAAAAAATATTTTTGTGTTGAGTAGTAAATTTATCAAGGAAGGCTATAAGCTATATATTATCACGCTACGTTTGTTTGTTTTTTTTTTCTAATTTAATAGCGGGTGAAACCGCGTAGCGCACCTATTGATATATACATATAAAAAACTGTGGAGTTCCATTTTAAATTCGCGTATTTTTGCAGTATCTGTGACCATAAGGATTGCTTTTATACAAGTAGTTTTTAACCTTTTGTGTGAAACACGTATATATCATCATGATGCTGAAAGCCGCTAAATATGCGTTGCTTTGAAGCTACGACCACACCATAGTACAGTTTACGTGAAAATATTATATTTCAATTAACAAGGATTTTACTGTCAAAGTTATGAAAAAAGGGCGATAGTGACTAATGGTCAGTTCCCAATCTCCCTCCCTCCTCCCCTACCGCCCGGGGACCGCTTTCATCCCCTATCAAAGCTCTCGTATGGAGCCAGATAAAGTTTCAAAAGAATGTACAAATGGATGTTATTGATTATATGGGCGTACATGAAGTTTCTGGGTAAAATCTCCATCTCCATCGCGTACGCCGCGCTCATTTAAGAATAATTAATTAATCATCATTTTTTTCAACGACCTTGGCTGATATCTTTTTTAACTACTCTGTAGTAGTATCCAGTTCATTACCAAGTGTTTGACGATAAAACTATTATAAAATTTAGCTCAAGTTTTAAGTCACTGAAAAGTATGGCAAAAAAAAATCCTTTTTCACACAGCATTTGCTTGCAAAACTTTGAACGTGTCTTTTGAAAGTTCGCAGGTTATGTCTCATGTGACTTGCGGTGCAACCTTCCGTGTGGAAATTGTAGCATATAATGTATTGTAATATAAATGTAAATTTTTTATTGCTTGCATAAAACACGCTTCTATTAAATCTTAAACCCCTTCACTCCAAATCTAAATATTTAAGTCCATCCGTCACACATCTCCGTCACGTCAAGATTTTATCTTTAACAGAGCAATGGCAGTGTTGCTACAGGTCGCTCCACGGTGTAATTCCGAAGATAGTAAATCAAAATCATTATTACGGTAGAAGTCTAACTCTGCGCGTAAAACGGAGTTAAGTTGATTATCGGCGTGTAAATGGTTGCAATCAGCCGCGGAATTAGCCGGCGTTATTCACCCGCGCCCGCTGCCGCCGCCCGCGTGCCGCCGCCCGCGTGCCGCCGCCCCGCCACGCACGTGACAGTCGCACCGCCGTATCTCATACACTTACCATGAACTGGAACTTATTTCCGGGATTTATATTTCGATTGCCGGGGCTCGGCATCTTGTCAGATACATTTTGCTGAGGTTAGTTGTAAATATGAAATATAGAAGGACGAGCTTTAAATGAAAAATAAAATAGTAAAATAGGTAACTAATAATTTGTTTCACGACAAATTGTATTCTTATCACGTACATCTTTAACTTGATTGCGGGAAAGCTAGTCAGTTTCATCAAAATTTTCAGTTATATTAGAAGACTACCTATTAAATGACCATCAAAAGAGGTTGGTAATATGTTCTAAAAGAAGTTGAAAAGTCACCTCTCTACTTTACAGAAGTCTTCACTAGCAATACCTTTGTCAATAATACCGTTTCTCTTAACTTACTTATATGACAGGTATTCATCGCTTCTTTATCGTTGAAGGCTTAGCTTGTAACAAGCGTAACGTTTAAATACGGGTATAAAGAACTTAACGTGGCTTACAATGTTGAGCTGCTTCTAAAGGCTACTTAAATTGTAAATATGCTTTCATGAGTTTAACAAAATACATGTATGAAATAAAACAATTTGATTTTATTATATTTGACGATATTTTTTTTTAAATCGATATTGGTGTGGGGTCACCAATAGCGAATTAAAAAGGGGGTTTTGTTTATGCCAACTGTTTTTAACAAAACTGTTGAAATATAATCAATATAAGTAATTACATTCTCCATAGATTGATTGTAGCGCCACTCGTAGCAGCAATAAAGCAACGCAGATTACATGTGACGATCCGATTTAGTCTTCTTAGGAATCAACGCGTTGTTGTTCAAAAGTACATTAGCAACATACCGAAACGTATTTTTCCGTTCACGCGGCCGCCTCACCAGCGACACGCGCGATACGCACGACTTCCACTGCATATCTTATTCACGCCGCTACAGCGAGCTATTTTACTCCCCTCACAAACACCCGTGTCGATTCCTCTTTCTATTTGCAATGACTTTTACTACGTTCCGCGGTAAAGTAGTTGTGTTTTATACAGAACAATTTTCTGGCGCTACCGCTACACACGTGGATGTGAATGCAGTGACCATGTTATTGCGAACTGCGTCCAGAAATAAATATGAGCGCTCTTTCTAAAATATAATGGGTTACTAAAATATATTGAATGAGAAAAACGTAATGGCTAACACAATCCAAAGGTCCCTCATAAACGCTATAAAAACTCGACAAAACGTAGCTTTTGCTTTTTCTTCTCAGAAACAGATTTAACCCGCATAATACTACCTACGTCTTCTATGCATAAAACGCAAACCCTCCGTCCGTTTAGAAACATAACTTTGAGGTTCATTTATTAAAGTTTGTTTATGTAAAAAGAAAGCAGTTTAATAAAAGATCATAAAAGTAGCACTTTGGAATGAAACGAAGTGACTTTAACCTCTATAAAATAAAAATAAACTAGTCCATCTCCTTTCATCATTCATTTGCCACACTCGCGATACGAGCTCCCCGGAGACACTCAGAGCAGAGTTACGGGTCCCGTCATTACCCGTTTCCACTTTAATGCCATTGGTTCCACGAAGTTGCCGCCTCACCGGGGCCGCCGGGGACGAGTTTTTCCTCTCACCGCCGAGCTGCAAGTGATGTGGATACCGCTAAACTTTCTGAAGCCCCATTTAACTACCACATTTATTTTGCACACAGATGACGTGTGTAATTTATAAATTGTGGAATTTTGAAAATGCAATTTGCAGTTAAATTTATCTGAACTGGAGTGATATTTAATATCCTCATCGTGGTAAATACGAGACATGTGACTTAGCTTAAAAAATTAGAACCATTATGGTTCAATATACAGTAGTTTGTTCTAGAACTATATTATACTTATTGAGTGAAGCATGTATAAACTAAAAAGACGAGATAAGGTATTTGCTAACGTTAATCATTTCAATGTATTCCTCACGGGTAATAAATTATGTAATTGAAAAGTAAGACTAATGTCCATAGACTGCAGTTTACTGTTAACAAAGTTGAATGAATTATGTCTCAAGATTTTCTACAGAAATATAAATGGTAGTGCAGGAAGACGGAACTTAAATAACCCGTGACGAGGTTACGAGCGAGGTTTTTATTATTGTTGCGGTTCCGCTGAGCGACATCGGAGAGACAGCTTCAATGTTGCCACCAAATTATGAGATAAATTGACACTTTCATTTATATTAAAAATATTTCAAGCATTATTGTTATGTGCATCTATTCAAACTCAAATCTTGATTTTATAATTAATCTCCCTCAAGGAATGCTTTCTTTCTACAATATTTATATAACTCCTTTGTAATATGTCAGCTCTCTAGTCGACCAATATTACTTGTGTTAAATATAAGGATAATGGAATTAATAGAAAATGATATTAGATTTAGAAATTATGTGTCTAATCTGAGAGTAACAGTTATATTAAATGGAAATATAGTGCAGGACAATACATTGAATGATAAATTGTGGAGTCAGAGGACGTCTGATAGTATCAAGCACTATATTTTGCATGTAAAAACCAACTAAAATATAAAGATATTATCCATAAATAAATACAATATTATATTACCACTCGACTAAAACAAAATATACCTAAATGCGTCATTTACGTAAAGCGCACGAAGGGAATATTTATTCTTTTAAGTGTTGTATGTGTTTAGTGTTTAAATATTTGTCATTATAGCGGCAACAGAAATACATCATCTGTGAAAATTTCAACTGCCTAGCTATCTTGGTTCATGAGATACAGCCTAGTGATATTCAGACGGACAGCAGGAGACTGAAGTCTTAGTAATAGGGTTCAGTTTTTTGCCCTTTGGCGTACCCAAACCTTAAACATTGAAAGGAAATTTAAGGCAGTGATGCGCGGCAAACAATGGTATGCAAATTAAATTCCTTTATAGCCTCATATTCGCAGTACGGGAAGAAGGAGCACTGTACAGCAGATAGCTACAACATTTGGCGGCACAAAGCGGGAGCGCGGAGCGTGTCGGGCTGCTGTCTGTCCGCACTCCCGGCCATTGTCTCCGACAACAATCGCACAACAAATGTAACACTAAACAAAAACATCTATTGTCTTCTAGGTATATGAGGTTAGATTAAAGCAACCGTAGTATAGACTTTGTTGTGTCAAAAATAAAACTAGATGTATTAACGTAGTTAGCATGTTTGGAATGTTTATTATCTGGTAAAAAATATTTTATTCAATTATTCTGTATTAAAAACAAGATATCCGAGCGACGATATAACGACATACAACAATTACAGAAAAAGGTATCACAAGTGTATTTCTCACCGCATGAAAGTACTTTGTATAATTTGATCATTATTTTTATACATTTCATTACTGTAGTATTGACTTTACATTAATAGCGTTATCGATTTAGCAACTACATTATTAAGTCCATGATAACTTGTAAAGTAAATAAGTATGTAATGAATTGCTTCATGTTGTATATAAATTTGGAGAACACAATAGTTTTTACTACCCGATCTTAACGAGGAGATATCGTGTCCATTGTGGTATAGGATTGAATGTGCAAATATACAAGGCAGGCACTAACGGGCGAGAGGGTGTTGGCTAGTGGCCAACGCTTCCTCAGTCAATACAATATCGGGGATCAGGTAGCTGGGGCAGTGAGGTGTGACACTGTGAGGTCCTGTATTTATTTGTACAGTAATAGCTGTAGTGGACTAGGAGGTAATTGCCCCTCACTCGAAAAAGAGAGAAAAACTTGTCCGGAAACAGTACATTATTTCACCATAATTTACTTAAATGTAGGTGAAGTCTATAATTTTCATACTTGGTATTTCTGGTGAACTACCAGATTTTCGTTTAAGTAAGCCTTTATTGTTAGACAGTAGTAACAAATTTTTTGTAAATTGCCAAAAAATGGAAGTAAATGTATAGCTTCTGCAGAAAGCGATATGGAAGCAGTCGAAAAGCGATAAAGACATAATATTTAAATATAACTAAACAAAAAAGGTCCAAAATATATGCATGTTAGTATGCTTATGCAATGGAAGCAATTCATATTAAGAAATTACAGCTAAGATACTTGAGCAGGCAGCATGGTTAAACGGTAGATCTGCCTCACGAAATACAAAAATAATACCAACAGGTAACAAGACCTTCATTACGAGTACTTATTGAGCTTTAAGAAAATATGTTGTTTAGGTAGCCTACATTTTAGTGATTCAAACATTGGTACCCATTATCGACCGGATAAGATTAAAACTATCCTGTCTTCACAACTAAACATTATCTTGTAAAGATCTATAGGGAGAAAAAGATAATTGTTTTATGTAGTTACTGTAACTATGCACAGTATCATAACATATTGGTGTGTATGAAATGCGACACAATAATATAGATTTATCCTGACTCTTCTAAATTTCCTAAAATCAATATGAAAAATGATCCTTGTACATGAATAATTACTGTCGATACATCAACAAAATTTCCGGAAGTTGTTAAGGGTGTCCACTCGCTGTAAAGTCTGATAAATCGCCTAAAACTTACCTCGAATGCTTCGTAAGTTATTCGTGGTGTGGACATTACGCAGCTAAAGTAATAAATGTTCTCGAGGATTTCCCCCAAAACCTAATTTGTTGGATCAGAGGACATTCGTTCGTCGCAAGCCACTGGGTCCGCTCAAATAGATCCCTGTGACGAACGGCGTCGAAGTTACGCGATCGCTCTCCGCCGACTGAGCCAATTTGCTCCACAACTTTTTACATTTCCGAACTAATTTGTTATGATGGACGATGAAACGATAAAATAGACGGACCTCGTTAAATGAAAATTGTTGTATTTAATTATGTTCATTCAAATAAACACTAACATACTTACTTAAGTAACTGTCTTGGATATTTTTGTTCAACAAACACGATGAAATTTCATAGGTTACGATATTAAAGTGCGAATGAATGATATTCAGTCCCGAAGGGAGTATTAAGTACAATCGATCATATTTGTCCCTATAATTATAAACCGGCTGAAATGTACATATGTAACAAAATGTCCAAATCTGTAAACAATTATTGCATTGTCTAACGTCGGTGATTCGTGATAAAAAGTGTTGAATTCAAATAATAATAAAAGAATAAGTTCTATATGGCTAATTGTAAGGTAATAACAATTCAGTCAAACGTTGATAAAATGCTATACATAGTCCTAACAAAGATACAGAGAAACTACAAAGTAGCGGTAACAATACAATTGACTTATGTAATTGAAGTACAAAGGATTCCGATAGTTACGACACTCATTTGCCGTATACGCGCTCAAAAGACTTAGGTTATCCTTTGAGAAGACAGAGGGATAAGGGGATCAATACGAATGGCATCCACTTTGGCTCTCGGTGATGTTGCCGTCGCGCGCGGCTGCCCGGTGCGGAGCGCACGATATCAACTTCAAATGTAACTTTAAGTATTACAGTATACAGGCTAGGCTTCTTTAAGAATTACAAGTCATACTAGTATCAAATGGTTTTATTACACGTTATGAATTTATTTAATTAAACATTAGGGACTTAATAGTATGTCTTTACCTATGAGGCAGTTGGTGTTAGGAATGTTACGAATAACGAATACCATTTGTTTTTTCAAAGCAAGAGGAAGTTACACCGATTTTTTTCATAAAAATAACGTTATCGCCGTGTTATCTGTTATGACGATATTTTTTCTGGGTTTGCCAAAAATTTGCAAAATGTGTTTTTTTTTTAAAGCGTGCGAAAATGTTTTTATTTGTTCGTTATCATTGCGCACAAATGGGCAAATGATTCACAAACGAGCTCGAGCTTCCGGTGTAATCCGCAAAGCCTTCCGCCCGCTACCTGCGCCGCTGTTAACTTCCGCCTTTCACGAACGCTCATTTATTCATTAGCGTATTAGCTTTGTCTAGAAAAGGAAGAAAGGTAACGGCTTTTAGACGGATCTCAGAAGCCCTTTTCAGTGATTTTTCTTACGCATTTCTCCTATTCGCCTGATTGTGTAACGGTGTGGATACGAATGTCATATTAAATTGCTTAATAAATAATCTGAAGTTCGTTTTAAACTTGGATCGTTAAAAATAACGCACTAACACCATAACATAATTTAGTTTGATGTTTGATTAACTTTGAATGTTGATGTAATCTTTACGTCGCGTTTTCATCTTCAAGAATTACACCTACATGGAGATACCAAGTTTCATTAATTATGAAGCTAATTACACTTTGAGGAAAGTTTCTCATAAAGTATTCCAATTAATGGCCATAGAATTTATCTACTTGGGTGAATTATTTCCGACATCTGGAAAAATATTCTTTTCCCGGCGATCTGCGTTAATTCTTTGAGTTTTCTTCTTGTTAAAAATATCCAAAGCCAATGCGGGGTAATTAGCTAAATATCGAATAATCATCACTGAGTCACAAACATATCGAAAATTAATTTATCTTCGAGCGCTCGTTAAAATTTAACATCTTTGACTTTCAATTTAAATATTATGTTACAAATTGAAATAATAAAGAACTTCTATCTCCAAATATCTCTAGAAATCAAATCTAAAATTTAATTTGTAAAGAAAAAGTTATTAAAAGATGCAGGCAATTTTCATACATAATTTGATAGTAATGGCTGTATCTTTTGTTATACATTTTTACAGAACTTTTGTTTAGTCACAATGATGGTTCTAATAATTCTTTAAGTTCACAAAACTAACTTTAACAAACTTAGCCAATAAAAATGTGTTTTCTACACTCAATTCATATTTAATAGAAACGTTTATTATAAACGATTAACGAGTACGTAACAGGCACGCCACTCATATTAATATATGTAATGCTGTCTGCTTCTGCATCATCAAACAGAAGTAAATTTTCACCGAATATGTGATAAGTAAAAGTGATAATATCATATACCCTCTCATTAGAAACTTTCAAGAGACTTCAAAGCGTGGTCGCGTTGTTTAATTGTAATTCATGTTGGAGGGACGCAGATAACGAAGAGAAAGTTGCCGGCGCTGAATCATAATGAATTGAATATTGTAGGCTGCAAATAGAACTGTCCTACTTAAATATGATAAAGCCTAGTTCTTATGTGACACCACTTTTCTATAAGATAGTGTTATTTAAAAAAAAATGTCGTACTTATTTTATGATATCTGTGGGTTCAGTATAATGTTTCATTTAAAATCGCAGATGTACCAAAATACGCCATTTCAAAATGAAATATATTTGATTCTACGATTTCCTTTTCAATTAAGGTGGTAAAACTCTTAGAGGTTCCAATCTGGAAGCACCACTGTCACACCTATTTCTGCTTAATAACATCAGTGGTAAACACTGCTGTGTTTTGGTCTGAAGGTTGTGGTAAAGAGAGACATACTTATTCGAGGCATTACAACTTAGTCCTTAGGGGTAGCAACGCATCTATGGACAACATTAAATAAGATTTTGTCTGGGATTGATTACACACACATACAATTTGCTCGTTTGTTACTTCATTATTATGAAAAAATCCTTAAATGCCACGCCTGAAAACATAAATGAGCCCTTTCTCACTATACATAAACTTGTGTCTACCGTAATCTAAATATAATTTTATGTTTGTCATTTAATTTGAACTCTGTACACGTGGCACCTATAGGAAAGTCATCGAACATGGCTTTATATGTTTGCGGTTCGGACGCAAACAATCACCCGGCTAATAACGTCGCGATGTCGGCCAGCGGTCCGGGCGAGCGGGGTGGGGGCGGCGAGGGAGAGGGGGGGGGGGGCAGAAGAAGGGAGGGTGTTGTAACTAACCGTAACTCGAGTCGCTCCAATTAGACGGCTCTTATCTCCCGCGCTCACCGCCGCTGCCCTAATTCACCAATTCACGGGATTTACAAAAAAAAACTACGTATGGGTTATCGATACAACCTACCCTTAAGTAAGTTATCATAGAAAAGAGCAAAACCTCTATGTTATGAGTTGCTATGCAGTAAAGCGATAAAGAATATACGAGTATGTGGAGATGTAATCAGAGATGTAATCGACTGATATGCGTGCAGGATCAGATGAGTGCTGATCTGGCTGAATACTCAGTTCTACTGCACACCCGCTAGCGGGAAATTCCAGCTCGTAATCCAAATAATTTTCCTGTTTCTTGTATTCGCAATTAATGTTTTAAAAATCCACCTAATAAAACAGTAGTTAGCATAAATAGTATTTTATGTGAAGACACCCAACTTTCGGAATGAAACATCTGGTACCAAGAGATATCAATAAAGGAAGCCGATAATTAAGAATTTCATATTTCAAATGAATTATTCAAAGCCGCTCAGACAGTCGGAGTGAATGTCGATGAGCTAATAAAAGACTAATGAAGGTTCGAGACAAAGGATACTGCTCAGATCTCCGCTCGATCTTCATCTGATCGCTTCTTCTTCACGGGCCACTTCACGCGATCCCATTAAATAACAGAACCTAGTTTGTTCCCACACCACCCTCAATTACATATAATGCGCCGCTATCTCAATCTATTCGGCAAATTGAACCCTTGCAACATTTATTAAATGTCGGGGACATTTTTTATCATTAATAGACTTCATAAACATTGTTGAGTCTAGTGTGTATTGATACTGATAATTAAAATGAATTGATTATATATGTGTACAGCTGATTTGTGTTTATAAGATCATATATTTATGTATCTTTATGTATCTTATATAGCAATTTTTTAGAAATTATTTTATCCTATAATATATACTTTTTATGTGATTAAAATATCTAAATTATTTCATGTATAGATGACATCATTTATTAAGTATTCTAGTACTTCCATGTTTTCTGTTTTTATGTGTTTAAAATTAAAAGAAGCTTACCTAGCTCTATTTACTTCGGAAAAGTAATTATGGTTAAGTTTTCTATGTCACGAATAGTCTTGTTTACATACAATAAGTCTGGACGCCGCAGACGGCGGCGTAGATTAATGGCGGCGCCGATTCGCGAAATTGCATCTCTTAGTGAGGAATATTGCACGGGGTGCCGTACTTTTATACAGCCTGCAAAATATTAATTAAAAACAGGTTTTTAAAATGTGTTGTTACGCGTGACTCAGACAGAGGTCACGAAAAAGGATAATGATTTTCGATAAAACGAGAGAGAAACAAACATACTCACTGGTCTTACTGACCTAAAAAGTGGAGACGTTGTTATGTTACGACGTTATAGTGCAAGTACTATCTGCAGCGATGCAGATCTTCTGGTTTTCCCCTCGATATAGGCACATCGAGACCGTATGCAATGAACGTACAAATGAACTGCATGTATTCAAGATGCATGTATTTAGCAGGAGTTTAATCAATAAGCAATCGAAAGTTTCCTAATCATCAAACATATCCGGACGATGTCGCAGCGACGGGTCTTGCAATAACTAATGCCACAGAAGTAGTAAAATAATAATTGTTTTTCAAATGTACACCACATTTGAAAAACAATTATTATTTTACTTTATTTCATACTGCTATTACCTCTTTTCTGCTCCACTGCTGGGCGTGGGTTTTGCCCAACTAACGGTTTTAGAATCGAATTTGTAAAACCGTTTTATTCATGTCGACTTGAGTCATCATAGTGTACACCTCTTTAGCACTCCACTCCATTATAATAGCTGATATTTAAACTGAAATTTGAAACTTGTGTCTAATTAGGTAATAGGTTAACATGTATTATAATCTATAATAATATTAACATAATACAAAGTTATAATGTTATATACAATGATGAAGGGGTCAATTGAATGATAGTCTTTCAGAATATATTTAACTAGCTTTGCCCGAGACTTCATATGCACAGACAGACTTACGCGTAGGAAACATTCAATCACTCTTTTATCCCTTTTGAGATAGAATGTCATAAAATCATTTTTCCTCAGCATCATAAAATTAACCTACCACCCAAATGTCCATTTACTTTTCTTTATATACTTTATAGTAGATGTACATTTTATTTAAAGTGAAGCAGATAACCGGCGCCCGTGTTAACTGGGGCGTCTCAACTGCCGCTCACGCGCCGCTTTGACGCATTTCTTGAGAAATATTTACATAATGTTTCCACCTTACCCCGTTACAATATTTAACGCGACCTCCCGGAGAGGTGCCTGATGTTACGCAATACATGTTCCTCATTTAACTGAAAAAAGTTATTTTATATGAGGTAGGTTTAGTAGCATCGATTTTGTAATAACTTGAACTTTACTATGAATGTAATAACAAAAATCACGGATAGTTTTAGTAAGTGATTAAAAATAAATATTTTTTTAATCTTTCACACATGAAAAGTACTAAAGGTAGCGTATAGACTGTTTGTGGTGTTTTCAGTGGTCCCTCTCGCCTATGTATAAGGAAGAAGTAGCTACATGCTGCATCAGACGGAACTCCAATGTTACGAAGTTCTATCTGATACACAAATCGCGGTTGCGTTGCTCCCTGTGAGGATTAAGTTTAAAGTAGAACTAGAAATGGTTTATCTAATAGTTATTTTATTATTTACAGGATCATTACATTTAATTAGCAAGTAATAAACATATAAAATTTTAATAATATTATAAAGGCGAAAGTGTGGATTGGATGCGATAGGATGTACTCGTGTGTGTTTGTTACTATTTCACGCAAAAAGCTGTCGGATGTCACTGGAATTTGGGACACACATAGTTTATGACCTGGATTAACTCATTAAATACTTATTGCTTCGGTAAATGTGACCTAATCGGGCGGAACCGCAAGAATTACTTGCTCATAAGAAAAACTGACAGAATCGGAAGCCTTTATTTATTACACAGGATTACTCCACGTAGGATTAACATTTTAAATTCAATTGTAATAATTTAAATACTTTGCATATAGCACAACTAACTTAAAAGTACTGGAAATGAGCTGCTACTGTAGCTAGAACCGTCCTTCGTGTCAATAATCTAATTACGGTCGGTCCCGCGAGCTCCGTATTTGACTTCCTCCCCTTTCAATTACAAAGCCGACACAGGGTATACAGGTCACCAGATTAATTATTTGCTGAATTAACCATCCGGTTTCCGGCGCAGAGCCATGGATCGGACAGGGCATTGGTTTATTATAATACAATCGTGTGAAATATAATTCTTTTGCCTACTACCTTCTGTTATAACTGACGACTCGCGAGGTAAAGCCATTACAATCTGTTAAGATTCAGCCAGAAAATTTTATCCAGACAGGAATTTAAATGATGCATTTAATTTTTGGTTCTGTATTATTTTCTGTTTATGTGTGAAAATCAGAAAATCTCAGAATAGACATAAGTGATAAGTGTTGGACGTATATAAGCTACTAGTAGTATCTAAGTAGGAAATGGGCATGCAGATTTTTGTATATAACTCTTCTAGAAAGTACTTTATTGTCATAAAATAGGGGACAGTAACACCTCATTTCGATTACAGATTTCTATACGCAAGGATTAAGTTATAACGGTTTAAAAGAGTAACTCTATCACTACACCTATTGTACCCACTTCCTATCCAGAATTTTCAATGCAAACAGGGTTTTAAAAGTATATTCTAAAGAAAATTATTTCGACCAAAGCAATATGTACTTGTCCACGATATCTACACGTGTACAATAAAGAATACATACGTGGGTGGCTTGTACTCGCCTGCTTCCAGCATAAAAGAATAAATAATGCCACGGACAATGAAAACCCAGAATATTAAAAAGAAGATAAGCGGGAACAGCGCGGCGCGAGATTATATGCCTCGTTGTATGTGATGTAATTTTGCGAGTAATTTTTAAAAGCGAGACGTTTACCAGCCGGTGAATGAAGATACTTTAAAACCCTTGAAAATATTCATTGTAAAATTTACGTTTAATTAAAGTTATTTAAAGGGGTTTTCATCGAGGGTTTTAATGTTAAGGCTTGATCGCTACATTTTCTAGAACAAAAAACCTACAATATATATCTATCCTGGCGTAAATGTCATGAGCCCATTAAAGCGAAGACACCTGTATCCAAGTTTAGGCTGTAGAGACGAAATAACCAAATTAAACAATATTTTTATGTTTTGATTAACGAATAATAATATTTTTATAATACACACTCACACTGCCGTTATATTAATTCCATAACAGTTATATAGAGTACACAAGTACACAATCATTTGTGACGTCGACATTGATATTCTGCGAAAGAAAATCTTTTGAAATGAATTAGAGGAGGTGGTAAATCGTACCCTAAATCCTTCCTTTTTCCCGATATGTATATTTCTCGGTTTAATGTGTATACGGGTGCCTTCCTGGTCGAGTGCGATGGAATATTAAACATTGGGCGGGATGCAAGGAAACCTCCTGTCACGACACACTTACATATTTTATTGCCCAACTCACGTTCGCGTCAAAAATGAAAATTTGGTTTCATTGCAGCAAGTTTCTGAATATAAGTTTTGATTATAAAGCTACAAAACGTTTAGATTTCAAACGAGCTGTTAAGTATTCTGTGATTTTGAAAAAAATCAAATGTTTTTGATTTTAGTTCAAATCACATTACAGTACCAGAAAATAAAATTAGGAAATCAACAAACATTCTTTAATTATGACATGGTAGATTCGCTCCTTAACCCTTTAAAGGATGCTTCACCCCGCAGTAATGCATCAATAGCTATAAGATGATTTTGTTCGTTAGCGTCGTCTTAATGCAAACGAATGCTGCAGTCTTGGAACTGGAGTTCGGACTGACAAACATTGTATTTCCCTTTTACCACTCCTGTCGGAAGTTCGCAGGCAGAACTAAAGCAAGTGAAATAATTAGCAGGTTCATTAGAGTAATAAATTCTTCGTTTCACGGCAGTACTTTAATTAAGTCTTTCAGCCCGTCCCTTGGCGTTTGTGGAGCACAATTTGCACGGCTTAGAATTACAGGATGGAGTGGTGCTGACGAATTATTCAGTACCGAAGTGTATTTTTGCAAATAAGCTTAAATAATGATAATACCTTGAAGAGGAACGCCAGATTTATATAATTATGCAAAATGTGTGGTTTAAACAGGGTTGAACCAATTCAGGTACGTACACTAGTTGTACAAGTGGATGCGACGCTGTCGCGCGTGAAATGCATACAAATCGGATGGGTTAAACCAAGTTTTCATTAAGAAAATAGTGTGCTTGTAGTCTGCTTAACATAATGAAACGAATCACCATATTATTTTAAGTCTTTTTATCCAGCCTATCAATTATAAGTTGGAATTTATTTTAAATAAGTACTAGTAACATTCTACTCTAAGAAAAAATGGCAGCGTGTTCCAAGTTCTCTTGCAACAAAGCAACGCAAGTGTTATTTACAGGAACCATTTGGAACCACTTTTGAC
>DWLI01001742.1:0-14681 GCA_018249915.1 Cecropterus dorantes dorantes | reverse complement strand
GAGTTCTACCACCTCCAACCTGATGCTCTCAGTTTATTTTATTATCAAGGTTCTATATTATATTATTTATTTATAAAAAAAATAAATTTAATCTAAGATTTGATCTGATCCTCCAATGTTAATTAATATTTTTAACTACTCAGTGACAGAATATGTGATTTAACAAAATATTTTGTTTTCATTCCAGGGTCATGCCTGCAGTGCTACCAATGCAATAGCCAAAGTGATCCTATGTGCAAGGATCCATTCACCAAGTCTGCGTCTGTTGTAAGTGTAAATATTTATATTAGATTGTCTTGTTTTTCATACTAATTACAGTAAAGACAAGAGAAAGAAAGGGTCGGTAATTTATATACCAAATGTTATGTGATGTCCCCGTAGAGATGTTATTCGGACTTGGCTTTCTCAATGTTCACAAGTGGGTCAAGCAGGAATAACATAATTTTTCTATATGATTTTTTTTATAAATTTGTAGGTCCTCAGCTAAGTAAGATTAGTAAGTTAGTATTAGTCATCCGCGAATTAGGAGTCTTAGAATCGCATTATAATCAATTATTATCAATCCAATGCCAAAACGTGCAAAGCGCGTGCAAAGTCTTAAGACGTGTATTATTTATTAAAATACTCGTATTATGGAAAAATTAATTGCGATTCGATTCGTTCAGGTAATAATAAAAAATCTTAATAAAATATATAAGTGGCCAAGTGAGAGTGATCATATTTCTAACTTTATTCGTTATTTTTAGTAGTGGAAATGTTTGTCCGGTTCAATATATAAATGAAAACCTCGTTATTGTTCTTACTGTAATTTTCCAACGTAATAAGACAATTTGAAGAATATTTGGTGGTCTGCAAAAGAATAATATTTCATTTTTGTCTATTATTTCCATATTACTTTGTACCATCAGCACGCATGTGTATAAATGTTCGAGGAAACAAAAAACCCTTGTAACGCACTTGTATAACCCAGCGGTTGACAACCCGCGGCCCGTGGACCGCAATGGTCCGCGACCGTCTTTTTGCGGCCCGTGAGTATTTCTAGAAAGTCACCTTTTGGCCCGCAGATGTTTCTAGAATCCTGCTTTGGCATCATTTCAGAAATAACTTCCAAATGTGGCCCGGATGTACCTCAGGTAGCAATTATGTGATTCGCGTTGACAAAAGGTTGCCTACCGCTGGTATAACCGATTATTGTGAATAAACCACTCAATGTTTCTGTTCCCATTTCAGGACTGTGCGACCCAGGATTCCGTTAACTACGTGAGGAACTTCCTGGGCGGAATCTTACCTCAAGAGCTCGTGGTCGCCGTCGCTGGCGCCCCCAGATACTGTCACAAAATTGTCATGCGTTAGTATTTTTAACCGACTTCCGAAATTAAAAATATTATCTATTCGTCACGTTTTTTTACATGTCTATTTCTGGATGATTTTTGTTCCAGTAAATAAATGTTAGTTAAAATTCGCCTTATCAAAATAAGTATCCTAGATTCTGATTTTTTGATGCACTTTTGATTTTTTTAAAGATAGATAAACAGAGTGTTAAGATTAAATTATCATTTGCTTTAATGTTAAAGTAAAAAGTTCTTCACTAAAATTGGTACTTTGCGATTTTCATAAATTAACCATGTTTGCGTTAACTTGAAATCATCTTTTTTATAAGTCATCTCAATAAATAACATATCATGACTACCCGTTACGTGATAAAATGTAGGTACCGATGCCTTTATAATATCAGTCTAAAACGTTCTGGATTTATTGTGCACATAAATTAGTCCTAAGTCAGATGAAAATTATATAAAAATCTAGATTAAGACAATAAATGTATCTATTGATATAAATAGCTTATTTATGAGTAATATATTAGTCATTTGTTTTTAATTGCAAGATAGGTACACTCCTTAATGACTTTTTAATTAGTCATTATAGATTACAGCGCTGCGATTTTGTTTTAGTAAAAGATTATCGTAACTTTAGTAGATTTGACACACCTGTTTGATATCTGATTTATGTTGTCATATTTGACGACCAACATGGTCTCCTTAAATTTATGTCAACCGACGTCCACACCATAACTATTTCTTCACGCTAATAGGAAGTATGGGTACCCTCCCGGCCGTTTTACTCTGGTTCTACCGCCTCTCAAACCTGTAATAAATATCCACAGTCATATGACACAGTCATATAACATAATATAAGAAAGCTTGAGTTTCCCATTAAATACATTAATCTTAAAATCATGCAAGAAAAATAAATTTGATAATACGGTCTGACAGCAGGTACTGGATTAGATCTCCAGCCAGACAAATATCTAAATGATAGAAAGAATTCAGATTTTTGTATAAGTTTGAGTATTCATCTATGTAAGTCGTTCGGCTATTTGTGTATGAGCAGCGTGGCACTTACGAGAAACTCAAACACACTGCACTACAGGAGAAAATCAAAGTATGGTGCTGGCGTTATGTATTTTTATGTATTTATGTACTCTTCTTAATCCTATACATGTTATCTTTGCAGAAACTGGCACTACAGTCCGTACATGCTTAGACGTGAATCCGAATGACCCGAACCAGACTTGCCGTCTGATCGAAAGCACCGCCAAGCTCACACCTCTGGACAGCAGCAAGCAGATCAAGCACTGCAGCGTGTGCGACAAGGACCGCTGCAACGGCGCCGCGTCCATCGCGTCTTCCCTCCCCCTTGCTGCTATTGCACTCATCGCTTCATACCTGTATTACAAGCAATAAACCTATAACCTCACTAGACGATCAAAGCTTGAGCGTATTGGTTTACAAATTCCATCTCATGTCACGTAGCGTCAACTTATGTAAGAGTTCATGAGCGAGTTCATGATTTCGCTTAAATTTTAAGTTACGTTAAAACCACATTTTTCTCGTCGAGTGTACAGAAAGAATATTTATTTTAAGTTGTCAAAATATGTGTCAAAGGCTATTACGTCAAAAGTGTAAAAGGAAGGTGTTTATAATAAGAGTGGAGGAGTCGTTGAAGAAGAACTATGGTTGTGACACCATAAGCTAGACATTGATGTTGAAAACACCTCAATGTACCTCTAGTACGACTCACAGTCTGAGACAAGGAAAGATATTTTTAAAACATGAAGCATATTTCACAAACTTTGATCGTCTTGAGGCTTAACAGATCAAACAACAATGATCGGTCCATAGCAGCCACGCACGCATTCGCTTGATGTCCCGCGATGCTCTGCTAAGCGAAGTGCCAAATCTGCACATTCCTGAACCAAATTGAAAATTACGAGCTCAGTAATACGGCCTTTGGATAAAACCGTCCAATGTCATTGTTGTTTAAGCTCCTTCTTTATTAAATTTATTTTATAATTTAAGAATAATATGTGTAGAAAATCACCAATAGATATTACTCTTGTTTTTAATTTGTTTGTTTCAAGAATCTTCGTATGTATATTTTATTCTTAAATGGGACTTATAATGTTACGTAACTTATCCGAATAACTATTTACTTATAAGTGTTGTTAAGCCAAAATACAAAGGTAATTAGGAAATTTCAATCTCCATTCAACTTGAATATTATACTTAGCTTTTTACTGTCTAGAATAGCTTAACCAACTTGCATAGTTAGTAGTTATTGACTAAAAATTTTGTTACGCATTTTAAAGTTCAAATTAATGTTTTCAAAGAGACGATTAACAAAGCATTTATGTATATAATAAGAGAGTAGATGTTAACCGTCCCTTTAAGATGTATTTATAATAAAGTTAATAAAATATATAAATTTGCTTTTCATTTCTTTAGATCAAGACACACAATGTGGCCCGGCAATGCATTTGAATTGGTCCGTAGCTTGTTGGTAGTCGCCAATAGCACGAGCGGCTGATTCCAGCGCATCCAAGACCTCGTGGCCTGCAGGCGGTCTTGGATGCAAAATTGATGTCCACTTCCATTAACGGTTGGACAGCCTTGCTTTAGATTATTCGATATAATTACTTATATGCTTTATCAGTGCAGGAAAACATCATGAAAAGTTGAAATATACCAATCTGTACCAAATTATATGGTAAATCAGATCCTTCTCAGTCTTAGAGGACACACATCTCCTTCTATACATAGAGATGGATGTATGATGATAATGATTCAATAATACAAATAATAATAAAAAGGTCTTATCCAGTATTCCATATCGAAAAAATGATACTCCCACAGACAACATGTAAACGAGGAGTCATTAAAAAGACATTTTAAGTGATTTCTTTTAGACATATCTAGGAACTATTAATTCGTAAAAAAAAGGTATACTTAGTGATTTTAATATATTATTTTGTACAGTCCTTGTTGACAACCTGTTTTAAAACCGAAAGGAGTCAAAGAGATGGTAACTCGTTTGTAAATTCATTTGAACTTATGACTTAGGTATACCTTCAGCTAATACCTTAGTTTCCGTCTTCACGTGGATGATACAGAAGACAAATCAGAAATTATACCCAGTACAGAGCAAACAGTGTCTTACTACATATTCGTTTAAAAAGTAGTTTAAGTAATTTATACAAAATTGACTTTTTAGGGCTGCTAAGTAAATGTTCTATCTATCAGCCTTTGGAAGTCCACTGCTGGACATTGGCCTGCCCTAATCGGCGCTACTCCGACCGGTCCTGAGCCTTATGAACCCAGCGGTTACCCGCCGTCTTCTTCAAGTCATCAGTCCACCTGGTCGGAGGGTGGCCTACACTTCTTTTTCCCAGACGTGGTCTCCATTCAAGGACTCTTCTACCCCATCGGATATCTGCCCTACGAACGATATGCCCTGCCCATTGCCACTTCAACTTGCTGATTCTGAGAGCTATGTCGGTAACCTTCGTTCTCCTACGGATTTCGTCATTGCGGATTCGGTCGCGTACATACCAAGCTTAGCCCTCTCCATAGCTCGCTGAGCGACTTTGAGCTTACATATGAGGCTCACAGTAAAGGACCACGTCTTGGCGCCGTATGTCAACACTGGCAACACACGCTAGATAAATGTTAAGGTATACGAAATCCCTTATCCCTTGTCATGGATAATAACCACGATGTGTCGAATGATATCATTATAGTGAGTCTTTACTAGTGTATTAGCTTAAGCTTAAATCAGTCACGTTTATTACTTAATTGTCATTCAGGTTTAGTACCTCTTGACTGATTGAGTCATTAAACATTAAACAAACCGCAAACCGTTGTGTACTCACTACTACTTATCCATTCTATACATATAAAAAAATGTAAGTAACTTGCGACGTACTGGACATCGCTTGTATTTTAAAAAAAATAGTGGGTATTCTGAATTTATTACAGTTTTTCCTATCTGTCTATCTGTGTGTTTTAAACAGTATCAAACCAAATTTATTAAATTGAAATTAATTCATTTATGGAATTCATGAGGACGGACCACATGAATCAATGGACACATGGACCACAAAATCATAAGGAAAAATTTATGATTTATCCCATTTAATCTATACAAAGTTATTATAATTGAAATTGAAAAGTATTTTTGAATGTACCTATCTTAATTACTGACATCTTACATTTTTTTAACGCGAGCGAAAGCGCGGGGCACAGCTAGTCGATTCTATGTATTCTATTATAGATTCTATGTATTGTACGTATTCTATTATAGAACTGAATTGATGTTTGAATGAAAAAAATGTTTTTTTCATTCAAACATTTATCATTCAACAACAAAGGTGGTAGAACTCTTCGTGGTGTGGTGAGAATTCTCTACTCTGTAAGCATCATCGCCATCCCTTCTTCTGCCTAAAAACAGCAGTATAACACTGCTGTGTTCTGATCTAAGGGATGTGGTAAGGGAGAATTACCTATCCGAGGCGTTCCAAGTAAGTCTTCAGGGGTAACAATACATCTGTGCTAACCTCATGTTAGACAGATCTTATCTGGGGTTGATTACTGGTGTTCCAGGGCGGTAGTGGCCACTTACTGCGTATTATCTCTATTAGTCTCCTTTTCTCTTTAGTCCAATTAAATAAATATCAATTTAGTTAATTAGGTTTCGCCTGTAACCTTTATTTATTTACGGATTTCACAATTGGAAGTATAGTTAGGTCATATTTACGTTACGTGTGAATTTCACCAAAATCTTCTTACCTGTTAAAATATATTAGGCTCTCTCATTATAACAAAGTCAACCTTATAATCAATATAATATATATCCCTGCCACTCTACTAAATGACACAGACAGAGAGTGAAATTTAGGCTATAGACCTATACTCCTGGGAGACTAGACCTCTTCTACGATGCGTAGAAGAGGTCTAGTCTCCCAGGAGTATAGGTTTTTTGGTGATGTTGTCGTTTGGTGGTCAATATCATCGATGACATCAATGAAAATACAAAGTAGCGAGAATGTCTAGGTATTTAAACCCCGGGCCTTCCGCTTTAGAGACCAAATTTCAACTATTTTAATGAAAATTTCTCCTAACCTCAATGACAACAAATAGTGAAAATATCAATCAAGACGAAAAAAGTACTTCAAAGTGTTTCTTGTAACTTTGTTAAATTTAGTTCATGTAACTCATCATTTTGTATTGTCGGGAAATATTTTATCAGCGGTCTGTTGTAATTTATGTTGTCATTATCTTTAGAGGAGTTTGCATTTATCCGATAGTATTCAAGTGTTAGATTGAGTTATACATGAGGATTTTTTTTCAGATAAACCGCTAATCGTTGTAATGATAATATTTTTTTTAAAGTTTTATTCGATATACTGATAAAAATGCTGTTAAAAAGAGCAAGAAACCTAAATACTACTCACAAAAACGATCAAGCTGATATAATTAAGGAAAAGACTAATAATAAAATGTATAAAATTGGTTTTTGTCTGTTACTCAATCACGCTTTAAGGTTAAATCATGAACCATGAAACTGAGTTGGTCTCTCTTAATCTGAATAGTTCTGAAGACGACTTTAGTTGTAGTGTTCATCTATTTTGTTCTGTTGCTTTTAGAGTACCAGTTACAGTAATAGAACACCATTTATGTAATAAAGATCTATATATATCAGTAATCAAAGTTGTTCACGAGATAATCGTGAACGACAGTGAAAGTGGGTGCAACCATGGATAAGTTACGTTTAGTGTTTGCAGTTTCAGTGCTGATTGCCTTCACAAGAGGTATAATTTATCTTTGTAATTTAAAAATTTAAGTATTCGTCTGTGATTTAACTATAAACATTCAACAAACCAGGTTCTTTGTTTTTATTTGCGATGAAAAATGGCCACCCCTGTTTTTGTGTAACAACAATGGAGGATGTTATATTTAAGAATGAGATTCTTGGGTTGGGTCTATAAAATTCTACTTATTTAAGGGTATTGAAATGGGTATTTAAATGTTTTTTTTTTTTTGGTGGACATTTTTTTTAGAGGGTCGGGAGGATGAACTCCTCCCCGCTCCCTCCCCCGTCTGGATCTGCTACTGGTTACAACTAGGTCCAAATAGTTTGAAGAATATCTATATCTATACTTATATTATAAGGCAGTAGAATTTGTTTGGTTGAACGGGCTAATCTCGGGAACTCCTGGTTCGAATTTAAAAATTATTTTTGTATTGAATAGTCCATTCATTGAGGAAGGCTATAGGCTATATAATATCACGCTATGTTTGTTTGTTTATATTCTTATTTAGTAGCAGGTGAAACCGCATAGCACACCTAGTGGTAAGACAAATCTGTTATCCTTAGCTGGGCTGGTTGGGCTGGGTTACAGACCACATATTATTAGCTAGGCCTCGTTACCCGCTGCTAAATAAAAACTAATTGGCATGCCAATAGGACAGCTGTTTCCCTTACAGAATTATTTCCTACTCGAATTGCAGTCTAAGGTTTAAGTTAGAACATCTCTTATAAATAAGGAAAATTCGCCAAAACCCAAAAATCATAAAAACAGTAGAGTGTAATGATAAATATTTTTCTTATAACCGTGACAGTGATTTCACAAAGATCCTAGCCTGTTTTACCACGTATAAAATTAACGTATTGATCTTATATTGCACAATATTTTTGTATTATCTCTACTATATATCTGTCTGTACCTTCATGTTACCAAAATTGTTATGAAGTTTATAACAATTACCTTAAGACTTCAAAACATTTAAGTTACACAGAAGCGATTAACTTGTAGGTTGAACATTTGAAGACTTACACAGGTTATACGAGGCTTTCTTATTTAGTCTTCCATCTCAATTATATATACATACATGTAGTTAATGTAGCGTAAAATACTTTCCTTTTCTATATTTACAATGTTTTTTACATAAATTAGAAGCATAAAATATTAATAAGTCCTACTAACTGTTTACAAGTCCATGAAAAATTAAATAGAAAAGGCTATTAGTACATAATTACTTATTAGTAATTATGTACCAATAGCCTTAAGTAAGTTGTATGTAAGCCCTAGAAACGGCGTGTGGTGTTTTACTTGTTAATGAAATCTTATGGACTCCCACAAATGTAGTGTTAAGATATATTATAAGTAGTTACCAACAAGTATGCCAGGCGCGATCCATATTTAAAAAAATCCTTTAGGCGAGGCTTATGTCCAGCAGTAAACTTCAAAAGACTGATAGGTGGAATTAAACGTGTGGACTAAGATGAATTAATCAAATGAAGTGTTTTTATTCGCCTATTTATTTTAATAACAAATGATTATTTTAAACAATTTTGCTTTATGCAGTTATGAGTCATTACGTCTGTCTATTTATGATGCTGATATATTTCTAACTAGGTTATTCCCGGTGGTCTGCCCGATCATGATAATGTAAACCCTATGTGTTAATCTAGGTCGTAAAATATTTGTATGCCAAATTTAAACAAAACCGATAAGTATTTTTGAGGGAAAGAGTAGGTTACAAACACTCATACATCCTCACAAACTTTTTCCAGTAAGATGATATCGACAAAAGTGGTTTGTGCAATAAAAAAATATATGAAAATTAAAATTACTTACCAAATAAGAAAAAAAAAAGAAAAAAAAACAAAAAAGAAAAAAATCATATTAACTAAGGTATATCCATATTGAACTACTAGCAGCCATTTAATGGAATTGCAAAATTCAAGGACGAATACAATGCGATACTGTTCCTGTTATTTCATTGTAATCAACTGCAAACAGATAAGTCAAATACCTAAAGTAGATTTCAGTTCTGTATTTTGTTACTTCTTATAACTATGCTGGAATGCCTCTAATTTATAGACATAAATTAGAGTCGCCTTATCACACCTTTAGGTATGACAGTGGCGCTAACCCTTACATCTAATGTGTAGTTAATAAAAACAATAATAAAGTTATTAATCTAATAATTTTACAGCGGAAGATTTTCAATGCTACGTGTGTGAGGACTGCAGCGAGGTCAAGGATGAATACAAAAAAACATGCGATTCGCCTACTACAGTACCTCCAATAACTAGTCCCATTACAGATATTCCCACTACAGACTATCCCAGTACCACCGGTGCCTCCTCAGATGGACCCATTACAGAAATTACCCCCCCGGACGGTCCCGCTACAGACAATCCAAATACAAATAGTCCTACCACAGATAGTCCTTCTACAGACAAGTCAACTACAGATAGTCCAACTACAGACAAGTCAACTACAGATAATCCAACTACAGACAAGTCAACTACAGATAGTCCAACTACAGACAATCCTGACATAAATAGTTCCACGACAGATAGTCCTACTACTACAGACAATACAGATAATCCCACTTCTGACAATCCTAATATAAATAGTTCAACTACTGATAATTCTACCGACACCTTAACTACAGATAGTCTCACTACAGATGATCCTATGAACAGTTCTACTACAGATAGTTCTACCACTGACATCTCCAGTACAGATAATCCCACTACAAATAACCCCGATGTAAACAGTTCCACTACAGATAATTCTGTTACTGAAAACTCTACCACAGATAGTTCCGCCATAGACAATTCCACCACAAATATTCCCACAACAGACGGTTCTACTACTGACTACTCCACCACAGACAGTTTCACTACTGACGATCCTGTTACGGATAATTCTACCATAGATAATTCCACAACAGATACTTCCACTACTAATGATTACTCTACCGAAAGTTCTACTTCAGACAATACCACAGATAGTCCCACCACAGAGAATCTTACCACAGAAAATTCCACCACAGATAATCTTACTACAGACAATCCCAACACTACCGATTTTTCTACGGATAGTTCCACTACTGATATGAACGACACTACGACGGATAGTTTCACTACAGACAGTTCTACTCCTGATATGAATGACACTACTACGGATAGTTCCACAACAGACAATTCGTCAGACAGTTCCAACATCGACACTCCTACTACAGAAATTGACGACAGTAAAGATTACCCCATATCGAGCAATGGTGATCCACAAATTCTGTCATTTGTCCCTGAAGTCAAGGCAAGTATGAAAAACAAGTAACGTTTTTTATAATAATATAAAACTTTTTTATAATACAGTAGTGAAAATAGTTCATAACAAAAGATGTAAACTGTTGTTGAAAATGTTGAAAATGTATTTTCATCGAAAAATGTATATTATTAATTTAATCAATGTATATATATATATAATTTTACTTAATTAGCTTTATAGTACTAATCCATTAATGACCATTCTAATTGCAATTATTATCAACGACTGATAACAAATGTGTATAAATACTGAAAGCCATATCCGTGATTTATATCGATTCGCGGAAATATAGATTTTCGCGAATAAGACCTATTTGTGAATATGACATATTTGTTTCCCATTAAACACGTGAGTGAATATTTCTGAGTTGTGAATATCACAGGCAGACATATAAAAAATGGAGCGTTGTTTTTATTTTATCCTGTATACATTAGTATCCTCATTTTCCCATTACATGTAGTTTTTGTACAGATCAAAAAAAATATAATTATAATATAACAAAAATATTGTTATTTAAGTAATATTATGTTATTTAAGTTTCAATCATATCTTCTGTTTTTTACTAATATTAAAAAAATGCAGAAAAATCTGCAAAGTGAATCTAGAAAGTGAAGTTTTTAATTTGCACTAAATTTAATATGGCTTGTGTAAAAAGATAGATGTTCAAACAAACTTTCTGGCTTCATTGATTGACCATGTAACCATTTTCGGCCGGTATTTTTTTTATACTTCCTCATATACAATGGTAACTGAACGCATTTTGATAAGAAAAAAAGAAATTACTCACCTGTGCATTGCAATATTTCATTTAAGTAGCTAACCAAAACCTCTGAAGAAGAATACTGCAGCTCAGACAATGTTACTGCTGCGGTGAGACCACAACCGTCGATACAGCAATGATTGCTTTAAAATTATCTACAATTGAAATAAAACAAAATGTTTTACGTCTAAAGAATCATCGTTTTTCTGAGTTTCAATCAACAATCACAAAAAGTAAAAAGAAGTATTTCTTAAATAGGTTTTTAACGTTTTTCAATAACATACGTTCGGTACGATTAAAGCACCTGGTCGCTTAATTCGTACCACCTAAAGCCTAAATCGTATTTAGAAAATATGCTACAAATAGAACACAAACTATGTATATCGAAAAATACAAGATAATATGAGAGTTAATCCGATAAACTAAGACCCTAAATTAATCAAATACAGTGCTAATATTTCTTTTATGTCTGGTGTCATATCATTAGGTCTTCCAATATATTTCTTTTCTTATTTATTTTATTCTAATGTCGTCGCAGTATATATCTTCATTATACTCGTATTATCCATATATGAAACTCTATTTCGGTGTTGCTCCAATACTTTATCCATATCTTCCTGCGTCCAAGTACTTAATATATTTTCTTTTTGCCACTTTTGCTACGTTCAGAACTAATAATTAATTAATGATAAAGAGCATAGTTATTTAATTACCTTCGTACAACCTAATTCATACCAGATACGAGTTAGGAATTGTGCATAGGTACGATTTACGCCATAGAGTTTTACAAATTTCAAACCAATGCTACATACATAACTTAAAAAAATCTTGAGTTAGCAAATGCCTAAACGATTGCCTGATAAGCACCAAATGTTTTAAAAGAAAATATTTAAAGATCATATGGCTACCGTAATAAGCTTACGAATGACTATAAAATATTATTGAAAACTGTACAAAAACTTACATTTTGATTATTTTTGCTTAGCGACATCGGCACTTCACTTTCTATTGGTTTTTTGCTCAACTGAATAGTATAGAACAACGCCACTAGGTATATGATGCATTTTGTTAACGGTGGCTCAGATATTGCCGGGGTACGATTTAAGCATTGGTACGACTTGAGCAACCTTACCCTATTATAGGAATTCGAAAAGAATTATTTTACATCGAATCTTTATCTACTATTCCAAGACACCAAAGTACCACCTTAGTAACAATTTTATATGTATTCCTGTTATACGGATACGGATGTTGCTTTTCAAAATGGAAATTTAATAAGAAACAGGAGAGCCAAGCCAGGGCCTCGTGAGAGCTATCGTGAGATGAGATGACACACTTTTACATGAGGCGATCATCTCAGTCCTCGGGAGTAGCAACGCATCTATGTTTGACTTCAGATAGAACGTATGTTCTATATGAAGTTACTTACAGATGTCCATGGGCGGCAGTGACCACTTACCATCAGGTGGACTGCATGCTCGTTAGCTACTTCAATATTATATAAAAAAAAGAAGATTACTATTGATACAAGGCCTGCAATAATTATAACTCATCAAAGAGTTTAAAACTTATAAATTATCGCCCTTTATTTTTTTCAGATGGTAGATGTAACAGGTCGCAGCTCAAGGGAACGACGAGCTGTCTTAAATACATTACAAAGTAGAAACGGACAAAAGTCAGATAAAAGATGTGTAGTTGCCACATATAACGGTAATTCATTATTATTATATTAAAAATTATTACCAAAGTATGGAAGAACTCTTTGTAGTTTGATTTCAAAATCACCATCGCTACACCTGTTTCTGCCTATTAACAGCAATGGGTATGCGCTGTTGTGTTGTAGTCTGAAGGGATTGATAAAGGAGACATACTTCTTCGAGGCATTTCAACTTGGTCAGGTGTAGTAAAGAATGTGTGGCTAACATCAGATAAGACTTTGATCTTACTAGGGGTTGATTACACATGTGTGTGGCGGTGGTACTTCCCCGGTCGAACTACACTGATTCTACCACCTCTAAGGCAGTGTCAGTGAGGTAGACTGCATGCTCGTTTGCTAATTCCATATTCTTCATGACGTCAGCCTTTTCATTCCACTGCTGAATATAGGCCTCCCTCAGGGTGTGCCACAATGCTTGGTCCTCGGCTGCTCTTATTCAGCCACTACCATCAACCCTCTAAGGTCGTCAGTCCATCAACTTCCATCTGGGCAGGGGTCTCAGATTGAGAGGGTTCAGATAGAGTGCAACTCCCATATTATGAAATAAATGCAAGATAACTAATATTATCGACAAGTTGTAAATAAATTGTAATATTCATTTTAATTTTACAGACAATGGAAAAAAGAAGGTCATTCGAGGCTGCTCCTTGAAGTCAGGCAATGATACAACTCGCTGCAAAGAAGTGTTAGGTACGAAAACGGATATGGTGACATGTTCAGTGTGTGAAGGCAATCTTTGCAATTCAGCTACAAAGTCTGCAATAGCATTGATTCCTTTGTTATTAGCCATGTTTCTAAACCTATGATTTTTGAATAAAGTCACCTAACTTATTTTTAATTATGTAATAATTACATTAAATTTAATTAAATATGTTTGCTATGTAACTATTGTAAAATATTCCAATAAACTTTAAGAAATACAGAATGTGTATTTTTATCTATTATAATGTTCTATTAAATACTGGATCCGTTAAGTCCAACAATTACTAACTACTCTTAATTTCAATGATTAAAAATGTGTGGAATTAATTTTCTTGTGTTTTTCCAACAGTTTTAACCATAACATGTATACAACTAGGTAGTCAAGGCAAACTTTCACGGTACCTTTAAGCGATAATTTTGAAAGCATTATCTGTGATATGAATTTTATCAGGAGACTACGTGCGATACATGTAGATCGAATTATTGATTATGGAAACTTGCGAACCGTTAACATTAACCAAAGCTACTGTACCTACAGCCTAATGTATATTGAAAGTAATAAATCGACAACTACATACAACTTAAACCTAAATATACATGTGAAGTATATACTAGCCATATGTATAATGTTGTACCCTTAGAATAAATGTTAGTAAAAACAAAACGTAATTAGGGAGCCAATACACAAGCCACAATTCACGTCGACAGCCATTGCCGTCAGCCGCTGTCGGTTGCTGACACGAGTTGTCGCTCGTGTATTTGCTCACTGTCGCGCGTGTGCTAAAATGCTTTTCTTGTTCTTTTTTTTAGATTGATGTAGCAAACAAGCATTGAGTCCACCTAATGGTACTGGTATGGTCACTACCGCCCATGGACATTTTTGTCTGAAGTTTCAGACAAAGCAAAAGTTCTATCTGAAGTCTATCACAGATGCGTTACTACTCCCGAGATCTAAGATGGTCGCCTCATATGAAAGTGAGCCGGCAACCCCACTTTTCAACGATAGTTATGTTAGAATGCTTCGGATCATATATATC
>DWLI01001741.1:0-14687 GCA_018249915.1 Cecropterus dorantes dorantes | reverse complement strand
CCGCGCCCGCGCTCGCCGCCAACTGAGCGCCCTCGCTACGTACATGGGGCTTCACACTTCTTTGGGAAGCTACCGATCCATGGGGTTACTCACTTCCTCGGAGGTTCTACTTAAGGTTAAATGGGGTTATATCGACGGAGTATGAAACTAATTGCAAACTAATTAGCCAGCAATTTTCATTATACTGTTTTATATTACCGCCGATGTTATCCCTACTAATCTTCACCAACTGACCGCCTCACATTTGCGTATATCGTTCACTCTACTTATTGATAATTGACTATTTTGTTAGTTAGGTGTCGTCCGTAACTTAACAAGACATCAATGTAGTTTTTCAGCCCCATTCCTAGTCGCATTTGTGTGGCTAACCCAGTTATGACGTCATAACTCTATATTTGCGAACTCATCTACAATCGTCACACGTATTACTCAAGATAGACCTAGTATTTTTCAAATTATTTGATGTAGTTCTAATGAACCGCCGTGCGGTCACAATCTCTGCCATTCATTACTATTATTGCAACTAACATCTAAGTACTCAATTCTGCCTACTCAATCATCAATAATATTACCTCTGACTCACTTGATACTTTCACATAATCTTGCTAAATGTCTTCCGCTATGTTTCACATTTTTGCATAAAAAAATATGAGGTCGTAAAATTATCTTCTTTAGATTGTAATAACTTGTTCTGCAAGTGTTTGTGGGATATTTTAACAATAATGCTTGATTTAATAAATCAATATTTTCCATAAATATTTACTTTATGACTAGTAAACGTTTGATTGTATTGTAGAAATATAATTCATGATAATACTTATAATGATAATAATTGTCAAGTTGTATGTAGAACATTTAGTTGATAAATCTTGCAGCAAAACATTCAGGAACATTATTTTTATATAAAAAATTCAATCATAGATGTAATAAGTAGCAATTATTATAAAAAAATCTTGATGTGAATGTTAGATTTAAATAAGCTAACACTTTTTTGTCTAACTTTATGTACACTTCTCACTGTTTTAAGTGTGGTTTAAAGTATTTGTTAATATATGATATTGTAACAAAAGTAACAAATTGTTAATAAACATGAGAAGTTTGACACAAGTATTGTTAAAACGTTGGTTAAAATCGTAAGTAGACAAATGGAAGGGTAGTTAAAAATTTACACACTTAGTGTAATAACATTAGTTTCAAAATTGAAATTAACTCTCATTGTCTTCATTAGTTAAAGCTCATACCCACAACGATTTATTAATTAAATTTCGTATATACTTTTTTTACATTTTAAACCTATCATAATACGCCTATTATTCTAAAGTACAAGGTACTTTATACATTGAAATCTAATTCGTCGTTTGTTAAGGTGTAGGTAACCGACCGTCTATCTTTGAAGTATAAAATTTATTTTACTAAAATATTTGATAAATTAGATGTAAAATTTTTTCTTCATCTATTATTACTATACTATTATAAAGATTTCTGCTAGGAAAATGTACTTTTTATATGCTGCAAAGAAAGCTGAATAGGTTCTTTATACCACTTACTGTAATGTATTCTGCATTTTCAAAGCAAAATTAGTTTTTCTACACTTGCTACATTAAGTACAGCTATTAATTATTAGTTACTGATAATGAATATTGTTACTGGTAATGTTTACTCACAATTCACATAAGTGGATTGTACAAAATAATAATAATGATGGCTATGGCACTATGATATTTATAGGCAGTGTACAAAAGCATGGCTAGATAATTTACCCCATTTACGATTGTGGGATTACATTGACTAATTTCCTATCAGGAGTTATCGTAGCTTTGTCACTTGTATGGACAACAGTACCCTTAGTACGAGTTTATCTTGTCTCCACAAAACAATCATTGTTTATGTTTTCGTACATTATTTTAAAGTACATTGCAAGGTGTGGCCGAAAACGAAAACATAAACGTGAACGTTGCAATGTATGAGCAAAAACGTAAACAATTATTGTTTTGAGGAAACAAGATAAACTCGTACTAAGGGTAATGAAGCATCTCATTTGCAAATATAATGTTTCAAACAATTTTTCGTTATACCATCTGGTATCTTTATTTATTTGGCTTGCAAATGTAATTTTTGAGCAAAAATAAAACCTCTGTTACTACAATTTTGCCAAATTGCCAAACTATTAATGCAATATTAAAAATTTTAAGGCTTAATTCTTTAAATATTATAGGTGTAGGCAAATATCCGCCTAACTAAATCTTTTCAATCTGAATTTCAATGTTTACTTATTTCTTGATTGATTCAAGAGTTTACATTTTATTATAGCAATATTCTCATAAAGCATATCATTGTGTATTGTGTGATTTTTTTTGTGGTAGTCTGATATATTTGGAGTAACCTTTATTAGTACAAGTTATTTTTTTTAAATCGTCTAAATTGTTTTGTTACATTTAAAAGGGATTATATATTTTTTTGTTTGCTGAATTGATTTTTTTTTATATTGGTTGATATTGGAATGGTATATTCACAAAGCAGTTTCGTCAACATATTATTAGTTTGGATCATAAAACAGCCCAGCTACAACTTGGGAGAACATATGAAACTAAAGAAGCATATCAGAATATGGAATTCTCTTTAAAATAACAGTCATCAGTCAGTCTCTCTTGTGTTCTCAGTTGGGACTTTAAATCTTATGTAACTTTTATTGAAACAACGTGATTTACTGTTAGTGAAGCTAGCTGATCCATTCTGTATCATTTAAACCAGCGGTTGGCAATTCATAGCTCGCTGGTATCCTAGAACTTGTCCTTGTGACCCTTGGATCTTTCTAGAACCGTTTTATTCATAGGTAAATTGTCTTGATAAGATTGGTTGTACCTTAACACCAACACGTGGAGCGGCTACTATCATACTGTCTAAGCTCACATTGCCAACAGCTGATTTAAGTTATTATTCAGTATTTGTTTGCGGTACCATTGTAATGTGATTTTGTAGTTTAAGTAAGAGGATATTTTTATTGATTTGTTCCGAGTTTGAAATAAAAATAGCTCGAAGTGAAAAGTCTTTTTATTTACCTATTTCAAAACAAAGTACATCTAGATATACTAGTTTCATACATACTAAAGAGGTATTATTTACAAGGAGTTATCATTTCTTAATTTGTTTCTTAGCGTCTTCAATGCCTTCTCTAAGATTTTGACTAAATTTCCTAAAGAAAGATGTTAATCGATTCACTTTTTCGGGATCCATGTCTGATAGTTTTTCTTTGCCTCTGTAGAATACAGAGACGGCCAACTGGGCAGCACGTCTTACAGGATAGGACTCTGCTATCTTCTGTATGAGGTGCTCATTGTTTGCCAAGTACTTAAGTAACGCTCGGAGAGGCATATTAATCACTTGAATGATGTTTCGAAGGAGCACATATTACGGTACTTTTGCAGTAACTCTCGTTTTAACCTCAATTGGGTCCTGAGAATTTCAAACTGCTTCAGTTGGTCTTGCTTATTGTAATCAATGCCGGGCAAACGTCTGATCTGCAAAATCAATATGAAACTAATTACAGCACGAGAATAAAAATAAGGATTAGGGCATTTACTTCTGCTTAAGAGAATCGATGAAGAATGTGGTTGTCGGCTCACTTTTGTATGAAGCATCCATCTAAGAGTCACAGCACACATATCAACTTGTAAAGGGATCATCACCGTATGACCTCTGTATCAGCTGTTCAGTATTGTTTGTATGAAACTCCATACTGCAAACACACTAATCGGAATCGTAACATAATCGCCTCGCCTCGGAACTAGGGACACGAAAAAGTATCGATACTTTGTGGTATCGAGTATCTTCGATCTTATCTCGATACTTCGCATTCGATACTTTTACTAGTAATGAGTACTTTTCAACAGTTATCATATCAAATAAATATCGGAAATTACCCACTTAAAACCTGCGACCTTACGGCTCATGTTTATGGCAACACCGTCTAGTCCAACCGTTCTGAACCTTTTAATTTAAAACATTAGCATTATTGAAATTGTTCCTCTTTTTATAGTTTAGTTACTAACCATTCATTTATTTACTTCACAAATCAATCACTCACTCACTTGTTCAGCGTTATTATTATATAATATAACCTGAGTATCTGAATCTGCCTATCGTCAAAACGCATTGATAAACTCTTATATTAAGTAATTATACAGAGGAGGAATTGGAACTTTGATGTGTGCCTAACTAAAAGTTCTTTTTCCATAAAGTTTTAAATTTGTAAGGTTACACTCGTCTTTTTTATTATTGCAATAAGTTTATGTGGCAAATCCTTTTATTTTTTTTACTAAGTAATATTGATGTCCTGATGCGTACATCGTTAGGTTCCAAGAAAGTACTCGATACTTTGAAGTATCAATAACTTTGTTTCGATAAATTTATGAGTACGTTACTTTAGTTTGGGTACTACTCATGAGTACAGTATCGATACTTTTTATTTGATACCATGTCCCTACTGATATTGATGTTTTGACGTGTACGTAATTGGGCTCCAAAAAAGTACTCAATACTTTAAAATACCGATACTAATGTTCGATACATTTATGAGTACGATACTTTTCTTTCGATACTACTCATGAGTTCAGTATCGATACTTTCTACTCGATACCGTTTCCCTACTTGGAACAGACTCCAAACCGCGATGCGGAGCATGGTTAACATGCGGTTCCCGCGCTTACGGCTCGTTGTCCCCGCGCTTACGTCTCCGTACACGAGCTCACGTCTCTGTGCCCACCCTTGCCCCTGTCCCCTCCCACGATTTGTCTAACCAAAGGTGACCAGCCATAAGCGCGGTGTCGCCTAGCCCTAGCCGAGTTAACTTAAAGGAGCTGCTGATACGCTTTGATTATGTGCATACGTTAGGTTGACGCCTGGTTGACAGCGAGACGAAAGGCGAGACAGTGACGATCCCTTTCCAAGTTGATATGTGTGCTGTGACCCTAAGTCTGGTAGTAATACATCTATTGTCTACAGATAGCATCCCCATTCAACATGTAGTTGTTTTATTTATTGGCGCTAGTGACAATGGCAATTCTATATAAAGGAAAAATGTAAAAAACATACTTAAATGCTCAATATAATTATTTTAGTGTAAGCAATATGTAGAATTACATATACTACTGTTGAATAGTCTTGTATTAAATTTTAAAACAGTAACTTGAAATAATAAGTAAAGCTAAGTAGTACAATTGTTTAATTTTACTTTAAATTCATTTAAAATTTTTCATAATGTTAGCAAGCTGGTAAGGGATATTGACAAGTACCATCATATTATGTCTATAATTAAATAATTTCATGGCATACAGAGAAACAGATAGATAGAAACATGTTATGTTTTTTTGGGGTTCCATATCTACGTTATAGGCAAGTTTAGGCACTATACAAATTTTTGTTCAATATGTTTAATTTAAAGACTGATAATATGCATCCTTAATGTCAACATGTTTGCTACAAAATGGGCTTGGATCGTGTTTTATTCAATATATTAGCTAGTAAATAATAATAAATACCTGTGACCGTGCCAAGTCAAGCTTCTTCTGAAGCTCCAACACCTTCAGGCTGCAGTCCTGCGACTCGCGAGCCTTGGCGGAGTTATCGTGAAAATCTCTCTCGACACTGCACAAAAAAATCACCCAATTGTCAAAGCAATCGAATAATGACGATGATTTATCTATAAATAAACGCACCACACAAATACCTTCGTATAATTTCGTAAACAATCGGCAAAAAATCTACATCTACTTCTTGTACTGTTAACGGACTGAAATTGTTTTGTTCAGAATGATCCGAGTTGTTTTCCATGATTTACGTGGAGATGTATGAAATAACTGCAATGAAAGCAATAAAAACACTTGCCTAACATGTAATGTCCAACGATACGAAACGCTTTGGTAGAAAAAAAAGTGAACGAAAGCCAAAACCAAATCTATCAACAAATGTCAGTTTTCTAAATTTCTAGGTTATAATGTGATGTCAAATGTTTATGTTTTTACAGCTTAGGCTTTAGCACTTTAGCCATTTTACCCCTGTGAAATGTAAACTGGCATAGATCTCAGAATAATTGTTATATTTTCGGGGTTTTATTAAGATTTCCTGTTATTTAATTGATTTATTCTTTAATAAGTTTTTTTAAGTAATAATCACGCTATTTATTAATTATTTGATTCAAAATGATTATTTACAATAACCTTAATAGTCGGCTGAATACAGTGATAATTTTAAAAACATGTCAATATTAAAAGAGCATCTTGTTTATGGTGCAGCACAGATAATGACAGACTTTGGAATTGACAATAACTGTCAAGAACGTTGAGTTGTATTCATGTTGTTGTCGAATTTTATGAAATAATAATGATTTTATAATAATTTGATTGTAACCAGCTTAAAAATGGATGAAGTCGCCAAACTAGAACATCTTTCTCTGGTGTCCAAAGTTTGTACTGAATTGGACAACCATTTAGGACTTAATGACAAAGATTTAGGTAAGTACACGTTTTTGTCATTTTCCCTTCGTTTACGTACATTTATTAATCATTTATGTATTTAAAAATATTTTTTTACATCTACTTATTATAAATAATTTATTTTTGCAGCCGAATTCATCATAGACTTGGCGGATAAGAACCCAAACTTTGATGGTTTCAAGAAAGCTCTTAACGAAAATGGAGCAGAATTCTCGGACTCCTTTATGACTAACCTGCTTCGCATTATTCAGCACATGAAGCCGGTCAAGTCTGGTACACTTACTAATGAAAAGGAGGTGACATCTGCTAACCCCCTTGCTACAAAGTTTCCTGGGCTGGCTATACCCAATGATAAACCACAGAAATTCTCGTCTGATGAAGAAAGTGAAGGGGAGGACAAAAAAACTAAGCGAATCACAGCCAAAGATGTATTTAAACAAGAGTCCAAAAAGAAAGAGAACATTACTGAGGTTGTAGATCAAGCTATGGCGGAGCTTGAGGCATTAGCACCCTCACAAGTGAAGTCAACTGATGAGGATGTAGAAAAAAAGACAGAGAAGAGTCGCGAAAAAAGCGCAGAGCGTAAGAGTAGGAATAAACGTGATGGATCCAGAGATAGGAAAAGAAAAAGAAGTGGTAGCAGAGAAAGGCGTAGTCGTAGCAGAGACAAGCGGAGTCGCAGTAGAGACAGAAGCACAGAGAGGAGGGGCAGGAGAAGTCGGAGCAGAGACAGAGATAGGGATAGGCGGAGACGCTCTAGAAGTCGTCATCGGCATCGTTCAAAATCAAGAGACAGGTACAGAAGGTCCAGATCTAGAGGACGAAGAGTGAGGTCCAGATCTCGTTCCCATGACAGAGAAAAGGGTCCAAAGGACAGGTATCGGGACAATGACAGAGACTATGAAAAGAAACCAAGAAGACGAAGTCAAGAGGCTCCAGTGAGTGATGACCCAGAGCCTGGGAAAGTAAGTATTTTATAAAATTGCATAACATTGGATAAGTTTTCAAGTGACATATAGACGCTAGAAAGGGGCCATCCACAAATTATGTCACTGGAATTCCCGACTTTTTGACCCCTCCTTGTCACAGCAGGTCACATTTGTGTGATGTCACATTTTGCAAATTAAAACAGCAACAAAATAAATATGACGTCATGAAATTTAGTACCCCTCCGCACCTGCTGTCACATGTCACACTTCATTGACCCCCTCCCTCCCCCCGTCGTATATCGTGTGACGTAATTTATGGATGACCCCAAAGCGAACTTGTCGTATCTTGAAATTATATGAATTTCATTTATAAACATATAAAATAAATCTTGCTAATCTTGGAATGATTATTTAGATTAAATGTCACATTTTATTACTTTATAATTCAATGTTCTAGATTTTCTAGAACTTAAGATACCATCTTAATTTATGACAGTTATGATAATTTTTAACTAGTTTTTTGGATTAGGTGTAAAGTTGTATTTTTTTAGATATGACCAGATCGCTTTCCTGCATCAATATGTTTGTACAGTCTTCACAACTATAGAGCCCTAATAGAGAATATTTCAAAAGTTTTATATAAATAGTATAAAAATTTTGAAATTATTCCTGCTACTGACCAGAAAAAATATGACAAATCTGCATGCATTAGAGGATGATTCCTGTATGCAAATATCCTTAACTTATTCATACATATTATAAAAATAAAAGTACTGCATATCTATATATCACATATTTTCATAAAAAAAATATTAGAAGGAATGATCATGATAATAGAAATGTCCATGTTTTTTACAATTTTTGTTTGTTAGTTTGTCTATGTGCTTCTGAAATTTCGTGATTTTCAACACTATTGAATTTCATTTAAAAGATTTGAAAATATATTTATCATAACATTGTTTAAGTTCTAACACTGCATTACTCGCAAAATGGCCATTTTGAGTTACGGATCATCATCATTTGGCCAATAAAAAATTAAAATTTGAGACAATCACAGTAAGTTATTTGAGAAAAAAGAATACAGCATATGTAAAACTGTGCGTAAGTCAGTGTTGTTTCATACTAAAAGAGATGACAAGCAGTGCTTTGGCAAATTAAAAATAATTAAATGTTTGTGGGGATGTATGTGTGTTTACTTTTTTACGCAAAAACGACTAGGATGATTTTGCTAAAATTTGGCATACAAATAGTTTATGACCTGGTTTAACATATGAAATACTTATTACCACATGTATTTAAAGTTGGCTTAAGTGGAAAAAAAAATGATTGCTGACTATTATTTAACGCTATTGAATACTTGAAAATGCGTATTTTTATTTTTATGTTAGATTTAGGTCATAAGTAAGTTTCAGAAATGATTGCCAAGAGAGTATTTAGCCTTTTTCATACATTTTTATTGCTTCATTTAAATCTTATTGCTCTTCACTTCACACTGCTAGCGACATTGCTTTGCGTTTCTGGGGTATAACAGAGTATAACATAAATCTGTTGTATAATAGAAAATCATTAAACCAACTTCATATGGTTTGTTTTACAGATCTACACGGGAAGAGTGGCAAACATAGTGTCATTTGGGTGTTTTGTCCAAATAGAGGGTGTCAGGAAGAAGTGGGAGGGACTGGTGCACATCTCACAGCTGCGGTCAGAGAGCAGGGTCAGCAGTGTGTCCGATGTAGTCTCCAGAGGGGAAAAAGTTAAGGTAGGATGATATGTCATGACAGTACTCATGTCATACTCATAACAGTAATAACAAGGTTATGAACTATTAAAAATGAAACTGCTGAGTTTTTTTGCTCTATTTTTCAGTGGAAATATGTTTTGATCTAGTAATAAAATTTTAAAAAATGTGCAAGGTGACTCCATAAACATAATTTACGTTTCAATACACATTTTTTTTATAATATTGAAGCAGCACATGAGCATGATGGTAAGATATCCATTTGATGGTAAGTGGCCAGTGTGCACCCATGGACATATGTATTCAACCCCCAATGGGAGACTTACCAGTGGTTTGCCACTGATGTGTTGCTAATGATCCGACCTTGGATATGTGACTCCGTTACTACACCCCTCAAACCAGAACACAACATTATTTAATAAGACTACAGTGGTTTATAGAGGTTGCCTACAGACTCTAATCACAAAAGGCACTTCTGCATTAATGATAACACGACAATAAAAATTGCAAGTTTATTTTCATACAATATAAATAAAATTCTATTATTTCAGGTGAAAGTACTATCGGTAACTGGACAGAAGGTCTCCCTCACAATGAAGGATGTCTGCCAAGAGACAGGGAAAGATCTCAACCCAGCATCACATGCTCACTTAGAGGTATGTCTGTTTTATATTTTTTGTCTGTATAACATTCTGTCTGCTGTCCAATTTATGTTACCCTAGTACCTATGGATACAAATATGTGTCTGTAATAAATTTAAAGCAATCCTATACAACTAATAATTATGTTTGCTTTATCTTTACCTAAAATACCGAAGTTTTAATTAAAGGTTTAAATTTAGTGACAAAAGTAAACAATTTTATTTTAATAAATCTGCTAATAACACATATTTTTATTATACAGGCAGAACGTGAAGGCAGAAATCCAGATAGGCCTCCACCAGCGGCTACTGTGCTGGCGGGGCTGCAGCAGAACTTGGATCCTGATGAAGACTCTAGCAGGAAGCGCGTCACGAGAATATCCAGTCCAGAGAGATGGGAAATCAAACAGGTATTTAAATTAGTCGCCTTTTAAATATTTAGCCATTTTGATAAAGTAATAGATGCTTAATAATATATATATTTTTCGAATGAATGCTACTAATATATTCGGTAATTTTGTACATAACATTACATTTTGAACAGAGATTTTGTTTTAGAGAAATGTTAGTTTTTTGTTTGTAAATAAGCAATTATTTTGAAATTACAGACAGACTTGATTTTCTAATCAACATTTATTGAAATATGATGCTAATTCCAGATGATATCTTCCGGCGTGATAGACAAGAGTGAGTTGCCGGACTTCGACGAGGAGACCGGACTGCTACCGAAAGACGAAGACGGCGAAGCCGATATCGAAATAGAACTCGTAGAAGAAGAACCACCGTTCCTCCAGGGGCACGGTAGAGCTCTCCACGATCTGTCTCCTGTGAGAATCGTCAAAAACCCCGATGGATCCTTAGCACAAGCTGCGATGATGCAGTCGGCTCTTGCGAAAGAGAGAAGAGAACAGAAGATGATCCAAAGGGAAGCGGAGATGGAGAGCTTGCCAACCGGTTTGAACAAGAATTGGATAGATCCATTACCAGACGCGGACAGTCGGGCGCTAGCAGCGAATATGAGGGGAACTGGCATCACCCCCCAGGACCTGCCAGAGTGGAAGAAGCACGTGATCGGCGGGAAGAAGTCGTCGTTCGGCAAGAAGACCAACCTGTCGTTGCTGGAGCAGAGGCAATCTTTGCCTATTTACAAGCTTAAGGATGAATTGACAAAGGTAAGCCAAAGAATATACATTATTATATCATAAATGAAAGTTTCTTGTGTCTACATATAGTTATGTGCGAAGAAATAGAAAATTCTAGTCAATTTGTTTTATCGCGTAATTAGCTTGAAGTCGCAATTAAACGTAACAACTAAAATTAATTTAAAGTTTTCATAGTTAATATCTTGAGGTAACATGTAATGTTTAGGTGTTGTACGGTACAGTCTACCATAACATTTCTTCCAAGAAAGTTACTGTTATTCCTGTATTCCAAAGTCCAAACCACACTTATAATAACCTTACGATTTTATATTGACTTCCCAATAACGGTTACAATTGTTTGTTAGGCAATTAAAACAGATCATGTGATTTGAATGTTAAGTATTAACACAATAACGCGTGGTATCTCGCAGGCGGTGTCGGACAACCAGATCCTGATCGTGATCGGCGAGACGGGCTCGGGCAAGACGACGCAGATCACGCAGTACCTGGCGGCGGCGGGGCTGCCGGCGCGCGGCCGCGTGGCGTGCACGCAGCCGCGCCGCGTGGCCGCCATGGCCGTCGCCAAGCGCGTGGCCGAGGAGTTCGGCTGCCGGCTCGGCCAGGAGGTCGGCTACACCATCCGCTTCGAGGACTGCACCAGCCCGGAGACCATCATCAAGTAAGCATACGAACCTGCTTCTTGTATATCCATTATATCTAATTATATAAGCAGATAATAATATATTAGTATTATATATTTGCATTGCTATACATTTAAAAATTTATTAAAGTAGACCAGGGATTCCTAAAGGTTTTGAAAAAACTTATAGATCTTTCATTAAAAATTTGTTTACACAAGGACACAATTCTGCTATCCGGTATATTATTTTGCTGTAATCCCGAAATCGATTCGCATCTTTCCATTTGTAATGCTAGAATGTTGAATTACGCCTTAAATAGATGTCTATGGACCCATTGTCACTACATTAACATTCAATTACAATACATTAACCTTATAATAGTTGTAGCCATAAAACTTTCTATTTGAATGATTGTTTTAAGACAAACAAATTTAACTCAGAACGCCTGTTTTTTGATTAATTATAAAAAAAAGTTAATTATTATTTTAACTCAATCCAAACTTTATTACTCATTACAGATACATGACAGATGGTATGTTGCTGCGAGAATGTCTGATGGATCTAGATTTAAAGACCTACTCAGTCATCATGTTGGACGAGGCTCACGAGCGCACCATCCACACAGACGTCCTTTTCGGTCTCCTGAAACAAGCCGTGCAAAAGCGTCCAGAACTGAAACTCATAGTCACATCTGCCACCTTGGACGCCGTCAAGTTCTCCCAATACTTCTTTGAAGCTCCTATCTTCACTATACCAGGCAGAACTTTCCCGGTAGAAGTTTTGTACACAAAGGAACCTGAAACTGATTATTTGGACGCATCTCTCATAACGGTCATGCAGATTCATCTAAGAGAACCGCCCGGCGATATCTTACTGTTCCTCACGGGTCAAGAAGAGATTGACACTGCTTGTGAAATCCTCTACGAAAGGATGAAATCTCTAGGTCCAGATGTCCCCGAATTAATCATCCTACCAGTATATTCTGCTCTACCATCTGAAATGCAAACGAGGATTTTCGAGCCGGCACCACCAGGTTCTAGGAAGGTGGTGATTGCTACTAACATTGCAGAGACGTCGTTGACAATTGATGGCATCTACTATGTGGTTGACCCAGGTTTTGTGAAGCAGAAGGTGTACAATTCCAAGACTGGTATGGATTCGCTTGTAGTCACGCCTATATCGCAGGTAGGTGGATATTTATTGCATTTTTGACTGATATATTTTTTCGAATAAAATTCAATAGGTGTCAAATATAGTAATTTTAGTCGAAATAAATAAATTAATATATATGATACTTCATAAGTGAATGAAGGGTTGAACTTTATCAGGCTTCTGATTTTTTATTGGAATATGTTAGAAAATGTGATATTAAATAAAACTGAAAGTAGCTTTCATTGCACATTCTTATTTATTTTTCTTAAAATCTCAGCTATACGTTAATTTGCCAGCTCTTCGGAAATTTGCCAGCTCTTCGTAAATTTGGCAGCTCTTCGTAAATTTGGTAGCTCTTTTACAAGATTATATAAGGATTTATTTGTATGCAACAATACATTAAGTTAGATAGTTGCACTGAGCGAGCAGGTACAAATGACCTATCCGAATATTTGATGCTTGTCATAATGCTCGTCCGTTTTCTGCGGGGTGTAGGTTTCTAGGGAGGTCTTTAGGCTTTAATCAAAGGATGATGTGTTTTTTTTTGCTTGGTGTTTTTGCATTGTCGTCATTGTCTGGTGTGTGTCATATTCGCGACAATGTACCGTGTAGTAACGAGCGTGGTGTCCGCAGGCGGCGGCGAAGCAGCGCGCCGGGCGCGCGGGCCGCACGGGCCCCGGCAAGTGCTACCGGCTGTACACGGAGCGCGCCTACCGCGACGAGATGCTGCCCACGCCCGTGCCCGAGATACAGCGCACCAACCTCGCCACTACCGTATGACACTTTTTTTTTCTTTTACTTCCTGCTTGGATTCCTGCCTTTAAAGCCGTATTGTTCATAATCTACTCATACATACATAAAATATATATTTTGAAACAGACATACAGGTAGATAGAGGCGTTAAATGAAATATTATCAGTCATAAAAAGTTTGATGAAAATTTATAAATATTATTAAATGTTAAATGTGGCGTGGCCATTGGCCTTTATTTACCTATTATATATTTGGTACTAGTTTGTTTAAAGTTACAATACTTAAAAAATCTATAACAGACATATCTACACACAAGACATGTTACTGTTAATATATTTTTCTGTGTAAATTTGCGAAAGAAACTCGTTGAAATTAAATAAAACATATTTCTCATATCATTTAAACAATTTTACTAGAAATTTGTCCAAAATTCACTTCTTATAATTAATCGACGCCTCAGATGTGTCGAAAATTCACTTCTTGTAATTAATAAACGCCTCAGATATGTCGAAAATTCACTTCTTGTAATTAATAAACGCCTCAGATATGTCGAAAATTCACTTCTTGTAATTAATGGACGCATCCCAAGTTCAAATCACTCAACCGATGTAACGTTGTGTGCAGGTGTTGCAGCTGAAGACGATGGGCATCAACGACCTGCTGCACTTCGACTTCATGGACGCGCCGCCGGTGGAGTCGCTCATCATGGCGCTGGAGCAGCTGCACTCGCTGTCGGCGCTCGACGCCGAGGGGCTGCTCACACGCCTCGGCCGCAGGGTAACCTATTCATAGCTTTTTATTATAAAGTCACTAATACTCTTAAATGTCTGAAACTATCACGCATATCAAAATCTCCGATCTAGTTATAGTATGATAGATAGATTATGTTTTTCGTTCCTAATGAGATTTTTTTATAATATGAAAGTAGTAAACAAGCATGCAGCCATCTGTAATCAACTCACGATCAGCAGAGTTACCTGGGATGTCTTGTTTTCCGCTGAGGACTAAGTTGTAATGCCTCTGATAAGTATGTCGTCCTCACCGCACCCTTAAAACCAGAACACATCAGCGCTACACTGCTGTTATTAGGCTTGTCTCTGGTCAAATAAACAGATAAATAGCAAAGATATTCGGTATTGTATTTCATTACATTACTGACTACAAATTATATTTACAGATGGCGGAGTTCCCGTTGGAACCG
>DWLI01001740.1:0-14688 GCA_018249915.1 Cecropterus dorantes dorantes | reverse complement strand
GATGTCCATGGGCGGCAGTGACACTTACCATCAGGTGGACTGCATGCTCGTTTGCTACTTCAATATTATAAAAAAAAAAAAATGCAATTACATCTGTCACGCGAACGGCCATCGAGAGGTTTTTCAGGTGCTCGCACGCGCGGCGAGTATTAATCATGACAGTAACGTTTGACATAGATATGTGACGATGTTTTTTTAAGACGATTACAGCCGCTAAAAGACGTAGCTTAGTGGTCATTGCCATCCATAGTCATCTTAGACTATTTGTACGCAGAACGGGAGTCCTTTCTGGTTTTTGTTCACCAATAAAGCAGTGATAAAGAAATAATGCCTAATAAGTGTTCAATTGTTTCTTTCTTGCTTGTTGCAAGAGTCAACAGAACAACAACAACAATCATAAGAACTTAGATTAATGGCTTATATGGAACTCCGAAATTAAAAATGGGCGCTTATGTTGACTATACATATATCTCTTAAAAAATATATGTTGACGTTACGTGATCCAGTTATGATATGAAGGAGGAATGTTTGTGTGAAAGTTACGTGCGGCGATAAATCCAATTTCCCAAGCCTAATGCCAGCTAAATATGTATGAACGGCTCAATCGAAACGCCACGCGAGCGATCGGTAAGTGCGAGTACGCACGGCAACCGAATTAGGGGATGCAGTGCCAATATCGATACGTATCGATATTTAAGATTTTACAGATATTGATAATAACGAACTAAATCGATTATTGAGTTGACTACGTTAAGGCAAAAAGGACCCGAAGAAGATAGCAGAAAAACGTTGCATTCAAAAGGCATAGGATTGGTTGGAGTAATACCAATTAGGGAAGCCTTCGTCTAGAAGTAGACCGTAAAGAGTGATGGATGGGAAATATCGACTACATTGATATGTAATTTGCGGTAGAAGATAATACTTCAAAGAAAGTTTTACCAAAAAAAGATACGCTTTAGAAGTAGATTTTAAGACAAGTGTCGTTATCGAGGAGAAAGTACGTTGATAATATCGACATTATTACTAATGTATGAACTTTTTTTAATCTTAAAAATCTATCCTACCGATGTTATCGTATCGACTTTGTAAACATCGACATTTTGGCAACGGTATCAGTTTACCGATATACCGTTGCACTAAATACTAATACTCGTACAATAATAACGAAAACGGAATTTGAGGAAAATTGATACTCGAACACGATTTCGTATGCTAGTCATGGGCGGTTTGTATTGTGATTAATTGTTTGTGTTCAAACTGGCATGTTTTAAGCGGAACTGAGCAGTTGAATTACATTTATTTGTATAACACGATATTTGAAACAATGATCATGTGATCGATGAATATATTTAGGTAATTTGCGCTTACCTAGATATATAATTCAGTTTTATCTCATAGTAAAATTATGCTACGATACTAAGTACAAGGTTTATGTAGGTAATCCTTTGAGACTAGCTCTGTACATCTATTTTCACGCAAGAGTCTTAGATTTTTTGATCGTAAAATTACATTTTTTTTTATTTTTGATTTAAAGTGCCACATGAACTTGTTTGACATATTGTCTAATAAGTGTAAAAGTTTAGGAAACATTATTTTTACTTGCAACAATCATTAGTTATCTGTAACATAAATAAATATATAATGTAAGTAAATAAAAATATATATTGTTCAAAAAATAAAAGCTATAAAAATGCATAGTTATATCTTATGACATAGGCATAAGCAAATCGACACGTATTTCATATGACAGTAAAGGGAATAAAGGGAATGCCCGAGTGTGGAAGAGCCCTAACTCGCGTGCGCGCGGGCAGTTACGCCGGCAGCGAACGCCCAATAAATACGCGTTTGACGCTACGCGTATATCACCACTCTACTTAGGACTATCGTAACTTGACCCTGCGATGAGAACTTTGCAGTTGAGTGATAGTTATTGAACGAGAACATTTACAACATGTATTGAGTATGTATCGTGTAATTTAGGAGTAACAACGCATTTGTGGCTAACTGAGGTAAGACTCTGATATTATGTTCTCAGATTACTGATGTGCATAGACGACTGTGGCCATTACCATCAGATGGACTGCATGTTTGTTTGGTACATCAATATTTAAAAATATATACTGAAGATTTACGGAACCCAAGAACAAATTCATTTGACTTAAATCACTTTCTCGTAAATAAGTCTTTTATGTAAATATTTTTTAAATTACATTCTCTAAATTCTTACACTATTTCCTGTAAAAAGCACAAAATCTGTGACTAGTAAAGTTTTTCCACACCCAAACTCAGAAAAGAACAACTCTAAATAGCTAAAAGACATTAAAAAGACTAAACACATATTCTCTTTTTGAAGTTCATTCAGACATTCCACGGGCACTTTCAAAAGGGCACTCCCTTTCTGCAGTCAAACTTCGGGGAGTTAACAACTATCAAGACAGATCACGTTACACTGGTCGTTCCAACGTCAACTGCCAAGTTAGACGCGAGTGAAACACGATCACGCATTGTCACAGACTAATAGATAGAGCTGCAGTAGGATAATTGTCAGTGTGTAGCAATAACTACTATTATATATATGCTATATGCTGCTAACTGCTATTTTAACCGTTTTTAACCGGCTTCACAAATGAAACATGTTATTTTCGGCCTATACTTCCGTGGCATATATTAATGGTCATGTTTTAGTATCGCCTTTAACTAACTAAACCTAAACTTATGTACATAGCACATCGTATGTATATATTTATAACCTATTTATGATCCATGATGATGATGAGATACGCTATGTACCCTGGTACATCTTATGGAAAAAGATTTTATGCAGTTTTCCTGAAAATTTGTATAAATATGGAGCCGTATAAATGACTTCTTATGTTAAGAAGTCGACCCCAAGTTCCTTTTTTATGATCTTGGACACTAATCCACGGCACACACTACCGAGCATATGGGTGAAGTGACCATTGTGACATTCCTGTCACGGACCTTCCAGCTTTCATTTTCATCGTTCTTTATTTTGGGTTTAATTATTTTTGTACACGGTTATTACTTTCGTTTCAGGGGAAAAAGATTGTCATATATCGAGACTTGTTCGAATTTATTTTACATTTACTACTGGTATTAGTCTGCCTTAATATTGCAAAGTGAGAAATAGCTCGCGTGTTGCAAATGGAAAGGGTGAAAAACGGTTCAAGTGTTCCGTATGTTGCTGTGTATGAGACTTATACACAATATCCAAGATTATAATATTATAATAACTTCAATATTATTTAAATTATGTACGATTAACATAGCTTTAATTTGCGGTTCAGAAACATATAAAAAATAAAGTGTTCTTAAACGAACTAATTAATAAGAAGCTTATATGCTTATTATTTTTAATGCGATATTTATTATTCTTAATGTGTTATTAGATTAAAGTGTTAAGTTTAAGATAACAACGAATACGTAAAAGATAAAAAACTGAATAAAATGAAATAATAATAAATGAAATTATATGAATATTGAAAAAATAATAAATGAAATAAGAATAAAAAATGAAATTATTCGTACCTACTTGGATTTTTAGTGTCATTACTTTCCGAAGACGTAGTCTACCTTCAGTTCAAATCTCACATTAACAATACTAACACACAATAGAGAATTAACATAAGTTTCTATAAAAAACACAATCGGACATCGACTCATTAATGCCACGCGCCATTTGCACGTTTAAAACACGCTGTTGCCAAAACTTTATTGCTCGCCAGCTTATGGTAACGATTTTCCCATGCCACATCCAAAATTTATGGGGAAATTAAAAAATTATACTCAATTTGCGAATTGCGTACTAAACACTTAGGCACATTTTAAAGTATATTGTAAAATGAGTCAAAACTTATAAAGGTTGCGTTTTAAATATAAAATCTTTATATATCCTGTCAATTATTACGCCTTTGACATTTTATCTGTATCTTTAATATCAAAGGTTACAAAAATAATATAAAGTTCTTGGTTAGAACAAATTTATTTCCCCGAGGAACCCTAAAACCCTAAAGGGCGGAACAAAACGCTTGTGTAATTATGTGTGAAGGAGCAGTTTAGTTTAGACCCTTTATTTCGAAACAGCATTCGAATTTCCTGAGTAATAAATGTATTACCAAAGACGAAGAAAGAAAACAGACCAGTACAAAATACAGTATTCTGTATTTTAAAGGAGTTTTACGGACAAATATCGTACAAACGTACTGTAATGATATTGTAATTGTTAAAATTATTTATGTTTTATTAAAAATCTGGTATTTTGAAAACATAAAGGATTATAATTACATTTTATTTTTTAATTTCTTTGTTTATTTAACATAGCAAATTTCAAGTTTTTCTACGAGTGTTAAAAATAATGTCTATGTAAAAGTAAAGTTTCAGATCCATTTTTCTTTTCATTTATTCTTTCAATACGTGTGTTAATGTATCATGCAATAATAACGTGCTTATAACAGCAGTTATTCTAAAATAACTGCCTTACACTTTAAGTTGTTTATATAGAAGACGACCGTTTCGCGAAATGCACTACATTCATTTGTCAGATCATAAACGCCCGTTTTCGGTTATTTTAGGTGTTTAACGGTTGCGTTTTAGTAACCGTTTTGTACGCTATATGTTATTTTTATAGCCGCTAATAAAAATGCAACAGTACTTATATCCAACGATGATATCCGCCCAGCACTACGTTTATTGCTTTTTTGCGCCACTAACTTTTATGGCACAAATGCGTTGGTGCTGCAAAGTGCACGTTGTATCCTTATGCGTTTTATGCGTGATGTTTACGTGATAACAATTATTTTGTTTTACATGGATATGTTTTATTGCTATTTATATAAAATACATAGATAAGTGGTTACTGCTCATGGACATCTGTAAGCAACTTTATACATAACAGAGGTTTGATCAGTCGATCACGTTTGCTACTCCCGAGGACTGTTCGCCACATATGTAAGTGCGCCGGCAACCACACCTTTCCAACCTAACGCAAAACCCACTAGAAATAGTGTGGCGGTGGTACCTAGACCGAAGTACACTGGTTCTACATTTTGGCGTAACATTTCTTTTATAAATAAAAATCAATGTTTGTATGTTTGTTGTGCGTTCGGAAACCGTTGGGGAGATTGTAATAAAACTTTGGTTACGTGTACTGAGGATGCCCGAGAGGGTTATTTCCAAAATATACAATATATAAATAAATATGTAGGTACTTTTGTCTTAAAGTTAATATTCAGTAAACAAGCGACCTTTTTTTACTTTTTAATTTTTCTTTCTTTATTCTCTACGTGGCATTGCAACGACGGGAACAGCTAGTTTATAAATAAATAAATAATGCTAGCCACACACGATAACCGGTGGCATTATTTGCTCAAAAACCGCATCAATTCTATCTGCGAATTCGAGAGCGTTCCACCTACGAAGGGATTCACATCGGAAATACACCATTATCATACCCTCCACATACTTGCACGTCCTGTTGCGATGCACACCACATTCGCTCCTATTCCCACACACTACCAACTATTATTCTTAACACGACACATGTACACACGATACATAGGGTAGAACCCCATGGATTACCCCCGGGGGTAATTTTTACCCCATCAGTGTGTTGCCACCCACTCCACTCATCATTGGATATTTGAATTACTTATAAGCAATTTCGTAATTCGAATTTTTCGATGTTCGATTTTTAGGCCAGTTTCGTAATTGTTCGTTATTTCTAAATGGGGATGTAAAGTTTTCCAGCCATTTATTAGAATTAAATATTAGCTACAAAAAAATGACTACAAAATTATAAATAACTACTAAATTTAATATACAATTTATTTGGAACGAGCAAGCTAAATATGCGAGAGCATTGTAAATTACTTTTTAATTTGAATTACAAATTTAGATTAACATGTAAGTTTTTCTGTAAATAAAAAATAAAACACAAAAAAATATAAAACTCCTAACAATACTTTGAGCGTTTTAAATATACACGCTTAAACAAAAAAATGTTAGGTATATTAATTTTATTTAAACCAAACATTAAATTTAAACATTTTCTGAACATTAATATTTGAATATTTTGTGGTCGTGTATTTATCGTGTTTCACTACGAGTGTAAAAGATTACGCACAATTTGTTTGAATGTTCTTTGGGGATCTGGGGCCAATGTGACGCGATAATTCAGTTTCGTAACATTTATGGGGCTGCTCTATTTTGTTGCCCTATTAGACACATTTGCATAAGGATACGTTTTGGATTATGAAATAATAGAAACAACCGACCTACTAAATTTATTAGTATTAAGGTCTGGAATATTGTAAGAATTGAAAACTGCGAGTAGAGCTTAATTATGTATTGTGTTTAAAAAATATCTTATCTTGTTTAGTTTATCTAATAATTTAATAATATAATATTTATGAGACAATAACCAAATAACTTCTCGATTTAATTGTGTTATTTTAGATAAAAAGAATTTTGATACAGCCAAATCTATTAATAACCTAACTGAGATAGTAATCATTCGGACAGATGATTATTCAGAAAATAATAGTAAATAGCAAGTTATTTTGAATTAAAGATAAACATAGTACTTAAGTAACAGTAGAAATTTTCTATATCGGCACATCGATGAAAAACCTATTAACATTTAAGTAATTAACTTACTAAAATTGCTAAGTTGAGAAAATAAAATTTAAACGAATAAATTCCAACCAAACCCAATAAATAATACTAAAATTTTCGACTAACGAACTTTAGCTTGTACGTTCTTAATTCAAACCGTTCGCCCACGCATCGATCAAACGGCCAAGCAAGATAGACGCGTTAAATCGAATTCCATATTCAAACGGAGCATCCTTTCACAGTGGAATGTTGGCAACACTGATTGAAGAGGCATCAATTAGTAGAATTGTCACATGCTGTAACTTTGAAATTGGAATATGGAGTGGTCTGAAGCTAACACAATATTCAAACATGCATGCGGTACATCTTAAAAATCGATCTTATTTTAAAAACTATTATACCTTTTAAGAGATTGACTTTTTAACGTCCAAATTATTATTATTTTTGTAATTAACCCATAAATTTAAGTATTGTTATAATTTTACTATATATTTTTTTTTATTTTGTCATAAAGCTTATGTCTATTTTTAAAATGGTTACAGTTTAAAACGAAGGCGTTATTACTTTTACAAATAAAGTTCGTAACCTATCAACTGTTAATTTGTTTTGACATTTCTAAACATACGACCACTTTTCCCGCCTACAACTTCGAAATTCGAAGGGTCCAAATCAGCACAGATAAAAAATAATTCGTACCTACAACACAGGAGCTAAATTCGATCGTCGGAATTAGGAGGGCGAGTTTTATAGTTAGCGAACGCAATTGAGTTTCGCGTATTTATTATATTCGAGACCCCTTTATAAATGTACCAATGGCCGAGGGTGATCCCCTATAACGCGTGCCAAACAATATTGCGTTCACAAAACTCGTTCGTGGTAAATCGATAACTGGTACAAAAAATATACATTCGTACGTGACAGTGCAAAAATGAAGTCATACGTACAGTTATTCAATTGTTCGTATTCTACACACTCGTTTTTTTTTGTTACTATGAGTATTGTACTAGTGTATGTATACCTAATCATTTTTACAAGCTTTTTAGTAGTTTTGTAGAAGGTATGCGTGAAATTTACTTTATTAGTTTAAAACCTTCCCTTAATCAATTGAGCAGAAATCCATACATGTTATATTTTGTAGTCTATTTAGGGTAATTTACATGGATGATGCTGATAGCAGAGGAATACCGGGGGGTTTTAGCCGATAAGAGTCCCGTATATCCTCTCAGCTACCCCCACGACCGAGAGGAACTCTTGACGGGTTTTACCACGAAAAAAAAGTCAGTTACATTGATAACTTAGGCAATGATATTTAGTGTCTAATTTATTTATAAAACTACATGTGTTTTTGTCTTTTGTATTATCTACTTTAGCAAAAACTGTTTGAAGTTACACTGGTGGTGGTCTTTGCAGTCTTTTTGGATTTCTATTTTGATTGGATGAAAAACTTAAATTAGCGACACGGTACAAATTCTATGTTTTTCGATACAAATGCGAGTAGAGCCGCGGAGCACTAGTACCTATAAGAACAGTAATAATTACGAGCTTAGAATATATCCGTTAGGAAATCGCGGCCAGTTTTAATGTAGATTATATATTGTTATTATACATCATAAAGTCTAAATTAACACCAATTAATTTTATGTTGTATAATTTGTATGATACACCGATAAAGTAAACAAGCTATACCTAACAGTATTTGCAACGGGTTTCCCACTCATATATCACGATATTTTTTTTATCTAAACATAAGTATTGTATGAGTTTCGATAAATCTAATACGTCCGTAATATTATGAAGCCAATAACTAAATATTGAAATTAATTATTTAAGCTCATAGTAAAAAAAAAACTTTTATAACAATTTGCAATGGGTTTCCCATTTATTTCCATATATCACGATGTATCGTTTTATCTTGTTTATCAAAACAGAAGTATTACAAAACTAGGTATCGATATAACTGATATATCCATTATATTCAGCTTATACCAATTTGTAAATATTTTAATTAATATTTTGAACACATGGACAAAAAACTTATAGAATATCTAATAATTAATCAGTCATACGAGCATAAAGTATGCATTCTATGAAACGAATATAACAAATATTACTATCACAATGAGTAATAAGATCAATATAAAATATGCAATTTGAGTCAGAAAATATGCATATATAATGCAAATCATCCGATTTCATTCAAAACAAAGAAGCGAATTTCTCGTTACTGTAGTATTTAACGCTTGAAAAATTGCAATTAATTTCGTTAAGTTGTAAAATATAATTCGAAACAAAAATTTAACGAGTAACATTCACGAAATACACATCGTTTGAAGTTAATCAAAGGTAAAGTTGAGAGGCGTAGTCTTAATTCATTCGATCTAATGACACACTTAAAAACCTAAAGATGATTGGAAAGCCACATGTCATTAGCGTATCCACCGCGCGGACTAATTATCTATTAGAAAATACGTAACACTCCCGGGGCACAATGCACAAAGCCCATTGTGTGGGACACAATGGCGTGAGTCACTCGTGACGTACGGAAAGACAATGGGACGAGCGCCCGTAAAGGCGAGTAACGGAGGCCGATAATTCCCTAGACAACGGAAAAACTGAATCGGTCCCAGTTGTAACGAAACCAACGCAAATGTGTCGACACGTTACTTTATGTAATGGTCCTTTAGCATGTGAGTATATGTGATGTGGGTTTGAAAAGCACCACTCTTCTCGTGGATGTCGCTGGAGACCACTAAGGACAGAATCCAGGAAATAGGCAGTAGCGTCTTCCTGTGTAATTTCAATACATACCGTCACCAACACGTATACCAAACGAGGTAACGATTTCGAATTCAGCAAATGACCTTTAGTGTCCCAGAGCTGTGCTTGGGTCTTCCCTAAGAATGGAAGGGATACGCGCTATTAACTCGTATATATCCTAGACTACGCGTGCGCCAGCTACCTCACGACGGTCATAGCTGTGAGGATCGTGCCACCGCAATCAAACCACACACTGCCATAAATGTACCACAACACAAAATGATGTCAATTAAAGAGTAACTGTTTATACGCGTGATGTTTTAATTCAAATATGGTATTCGACCAAGTATTCTTCGTTAAGGCTCATAGCAAAAGGCACGGAACAACTAAGTCATTTTAATAGCGGAACCTGACATCAATAATACGATGCTCAATCAGAAAATTAATCAACTAAATAGCAATAAGTTTAATAACGGAAATCGAGAAATTCTAAGGAAATCAGCAAATCGATTTGATGAGTATTCGTTCTTACACAAAGAAAAAATATTTAAATATTTCTTGTGAATAGCTATTGTTCCGATTTCTATTCTATCTACTATCAGAAAAAACAGTATAATCAACAAAAGTCCAAAGACATTCAAAGGCTTACCTTAGATCCAATAGATTAGGAGTAAAATAAGCTTACCGCAACGCCGCTCGGGTTGAAAGGCCTGAAACAAAAGAATCGTCGATAAATACAAAGGGTTACGAAAACAAGCGAAATTATTTGAACGCATCTCAATAACAGGCCTCACGGAACGCATGAATGGAGTCGAGAAAAAAACAAAGGAGTAAATCAATCGTACGTCATGAAACCATCAATCAGCAATGCAACGTTGATGTGGAATTTTTTGTTGCAAGTTCAAAATACTGCCGACCTTGCCACGGTCAACTCGAACGCTTTATCCTAGTCCAAATATTTTGTAGCTATTGTTTTTTTTGCACGTTTTTTGCACGTACCTACGCAACATTTGGCCGTTCTTGCGACGGCTAACGATTAAGTTAAATGTCAAAACTGAACCGTTTTTGCATACACGCTCGTTGCACGTGAACGGAAATGTTGCATGATTTATGTTACAATAAAAATGTTTTAAAAGTGATTAATTTAAAAATCATTAAATATTCACTTTAAAATATAATCCTTGTACACGCAATGTTTTCTTGAATAATTTCAAAGTACTTTGAAATATATTATAGTTTATTATGTCAACAATATTTTTTTAATTATAACTTATGTACTGTAGTCTAACACTAGCAGCACTAACATACACACAACATACTAATTAACAATTAACTTCATACAATTCGCGCGTGACGATGTTCATCAAAATTCCACCCTTATCGTTACGTTCACGCGTTTGAAGTATGCCTTAAAATCTCAAAACACAATCTCTAAAACAATTTAAAAAGAAGATAACCGACTAATTACGCAAGAGAACAACTCGGTAACTGGGATAATGGCCGCCGCGGCGCTTTGCACGAGTCTTTATTCAAATTAGAGAAGTATGCGCTTTATAAAAACTTTTCTCGAAGTTCCAGCGGCAATCATCGGCTGTCTTTGTCATGACAATTTACGTGAATGTGAGAAATAATTTTGTTTGCATTAAGCAGTGTTAGCTCAGTGTTAATCGTAAAATCCGGGTACCTTATGCTTGATATCCGTTCGCAAACAGACTTTATGACTTTAGAAATAATGTGGGTATTAGAATTTAGTTATAACTTGCTTATTAATGAAAAAAAAATGTGAAAAGTTATGTAATGTATGCAATTAGTGCCCAGCAGTTGGGACAACAGTATCACGAATTTCTGTATAAATATATTCACAAACAAACATGTAACACATATATCTATGTTCTGCATTGTCAACTTAATTGATGCACTAAAAACGAAGACGGAGTCGAGATACGCGCGGCTATTTTGCGTAATATATTTTTCAAAAAAGTAACCATCTAAATACCACCACTGTGTACACACAGCTCAAACTAACAAAAGCGTGCTAAAACCTAGCTGTTATATGCGGCACTTTTCATATTTTTTATTCAAATTAAGGTACACAAAGAAATTAAAGTACACAAAGTTTCGCCAAGGTCAAGTCTCAGGGATCGGATGTTGTCCTCGCAAGGTGCAAATTACATTTATTTAGGTTTTTGTTGGCTTGATGTGTCATATTCATTGTATGAGTGAATATACCTACTTCAGACTAAAAAATAAAAACTTAATAATTTCAAACAGAATATTCCTTCTTTCAGTTCATTCGACTTAAAAGTCCACTGCTCATAGACCTCCTTTAATAGGGATTTTAAACCTAGAAGGGTTTTGGTGACTGCAATGAGTGTCGATGTTACATAGGAAAATGGTGCTGCAATTTCACGTACGTTGTCTCCAGGCGCGTCCTACGACATCCACGGGAAGAAAGGAGGTTCTATTCAAAACCAATAAAACGGCACAACAAAGAGAATATTAATTAGTTGCAAAATATTGTACAAAGTAAATCAGACTAAGTTTACTTAATACCTAGTTCTAAATATGTGTCTGTATGTTTACTATAGTTATAAGTGTATTACAGACGTGAACAAAAATCTATACGCGTGTCATTACGGTGCACAAATTTGACATCAAAGAAATTCAAATATTCCATCAGATTCATAGCATTGTCAGCATTATCACATAAACGCAAGTTATTTCTCATTGTATTGTTTCACGAGCTGTTGTCCTTATTTTTGATCTGGGTATCATTGGTGACAAATGCCAATATCTGTGTTCCAATGACCGCTGAATGTCATGGTACTGAACCTCTGGGTTGCTGCGAACGCAGGGTCAATGACTCAGATTTCTTACCTACAATGTCATGGGCATATTCTGTTTTGGAGCTCAGTTCCTTTGTCTGTCCATACTGCCGCCTTAATAGTAATCGGCAACCCTATTGTATTGTTTTGCTGATAATCTACGTCGTCTAAGGCAAATTGAGATATTCTAGCTTTGTGAGAACTGAGCTATTTATTTTAAAAGTCAAACTTTTGAGTGACAAAATTGTTTGGGGGACTGAGAATAAATAATAATAGAGATTTCTATTTTTTTCTTTTGTCTGTTTGTTTGAAATCCAAGTATGAAGCAGAAACTATTCAATTATGGATTCAGCATTTACTTCATTAAAATCCATCTTTCTATTAAAAAGTTATTTAGTTGTAAAGTAATACTACATTATTTAGCTACTATATATATATTTCACACTAAATCCTAATAAGGTAGGACACCTGTACAACCTGTAACAACCCTAAACTATAAAGGCAATATCACAGTCAGAGCGTGACTCACACGACACTGTTTTTGCAGTGACGATTTGCGTTATTTTTTACCTCCGTGCAACGCCCGCCGTGACCTGCACGACCTACTCTTTGTTAGGCCTGTCCTTTAAAGTTTTTAGGGCTCCTTACCTACAATGGAAGAACCCTTGTGAGATTATTCTGCCTTATCATAATGATAGTGTCTGACTTATCATAACGATTGATTCTCTTAATAAATAAAAATTAAAATAAAGAAACTTAACATGTTTTAACAACATTTCGCAGTTATTCTTTTACAATTAAAAAACAATGTAGGTAATAGACGCTTTGGATATTTAGATACACAAAATTTTAAGCAACAGCCAGTAAAAGATTTTTAAAGAAAAAAAACACTTTATTTATTTTCATTAAATTATTAAATATCCTAATACAGAACACTCAACGCGCCAATAACCTTCATACTTGGTAGATTTTTTGTAGAGAAACCCAACCGATGTAAATAAATGAATGGTACAATAGATTGTGTTGATAAATTTCGTCTCAAATCGATTAGTAGCACGCAGCGAGTTCTACAAAAACCTGTATCGAAAGTCATCGTTACGAAATTAATAAGGTACCTCAATCGACTTTATAGTTTCAAGTTTATACCTAAATTTTATAATTATTTCTATAAGGTTTTGAATCATGTTTCACTCTGCTTATATCCGAACCGAATCAAAAACCTGTTCTGTTTGATTTGGCCGGTATAAGGCATTCTGAATCCTTATGAGTAATGTCGTTTAGAAAGAACTCCGGTAGGAGTTGACGAGCATGCATATGGTCACTATTGTCCATGGATATTTGAAATCAACTCAAAGCTGATTAAGCCATAAAGCCGTAAAACAGATTACCACAACTTAGGGCTAAGATGGACCACCGAAACGCAATAACAACTCCACGCTAGAAATAGTTAAAGCACCTAGTTGAACCGTACTGGCCACCTAGGAAATATGGAATAATTCTAAAAAATATTATAAGACTATAAAAGGTTTCATAGCTCTACAAAATGATTAAAACCATGAAGGTACACATATTTAATTTACAATTTAATTAACTCATGTTAACAGTAGATTAAATCGTGGAAATTTCCAAATATACCAAAACTATGCAGTTAATAGCGCGGAACGGAGTCTCTGAGATAATCTAATAGAGAAGCCACTTTGGATAATTAAGGTCGTAATAATGAGGCTCTATCAAAATTCCAAAGCCATAGCTTTGGGGCTCCGTTCACGTGCACCCATGAACACTCACACGCAGACATCCAAGATACTTCTAAAATCAATATCAACCTATATTAGGTACTGTTAAGTAATTTATCTTTACGTAAAAGTTTGATCAAATTTTGTTTAGTTTCCCACCAATTGGTTAGTTTTGTACTTAATATTCATGAAAATTGGTGCAGTTCTCCCTGATTCCCCATTGGTTACTCCTTACTAGAGGACAGTAAATTAACCTAAGGATAAAGAGTATTTATATATATTAAGATTGCGAGTTAGACGTACACCCGTGCAAAATAAAATGTCATTTGTGACAGACTTTTATATTTATTTCTATATATAGTCCATGTATTCTCGTACATGACTCGTGGAATTTCAACAAAACAAAAAGTTTCCACATTTAATTAGACAAATATAATTTACTTTGGATTTCATATAAACGTTTTAGTCCGAACCCAGTACCGGTTCTAATTACACCCATAGTTCTTGAAACATATTATTTAGTAAAAAGTGGAATTACTTAGTGCCATAAGCACTAGGTAGGGAGGTCTGAGAAAGATAAAAATAGAAATACTACGAAACATTGCTATAAAGTTAAACTAAAAATATAGAAATATGTTCTTGACTTTATTTTATAATTACATCTACGAGTATAATAATATTATAAAGCAGTAGAATTTGTTTGGTTGAACGGGCTAATCTCAGGAACTACTGGTTCG